>QNGE01000604.1:165353-243606 GCA_008508345.1 Paragonimus westermani
GTAGAAGACGTGAACCGTCTTCAAGTATTTGACCACCGATGTCTGCGTTCAATCGCTCGTATCGGGTGGCACCAGCGTGTAAGTAACGAAGAGGTTAGAAAGCGGGTGTTTGGTAGTGATTGACAACCGAGTTCTTTTGTCCAGTCTCTACGTTTGCACGGGCTTAGATGGTTGGGTCATGTATTAAGGATGCCAGCCAGCCGTCTTCCACACCGAGCACTGTTCGCTGACACTGCGACCGACTGGTATAAGGTGCGAAGTGGTCAGATAATGACCTGACGCAGGGAAATGATATCGTTCACTACGGTGTTGGCCACTGTGGGTCGTGTTCGGCTGCCGGGTTGGGGCCCTCGCGAATCACAGAGTCGGTGGTTGGAGACTCTGGGCGAGATGGCGGCTAATCGAGCTCAGTGGCGTGAGTGTTGTCGTTGTTTGGCCGAGTTGTCTGTGAAGTGAGTGCATTTAATGACGCGTGGCAGTGAAAGCCGTAAGGAAGCTGTCTTGCTGATGACGCCTTACTCTCACTTGCAGCCCGGTTGTTTGTTTGCAAGGTGTAGGCACTTTGATGTTGAATGTTTGAATATGGACGTAGTCATTTTCAGTTGTTAGGTCCCTTCCCGTCCCCTTCTTTTTTCCTTCTCTCCTATATATATAGGGTTTGCTTTTTCTTCATGGTTGTGTGGCAGTTAAGCATTGGTGTGAACCACTGATGTATTGCTGTCTATGATGATGATGATGTCCTTACAATCGAGAAAGTTTTGCAATCACTACTGGAGCGTCTAACTTATCGTGTCTTCTTGACTGCAGAGATTCAGGTGTACATTTCTTTTTCTGTCAGTTTCATTTACAAACCCAAGAACGTATGAAACAAGTAACCTATTAGCATTGATTATGATTAAGAATGGTCAGACATTTTCCACTCATGCGTGTATACGATTAATTGACTTCTTGCTTTACAACGGCAAGCAGTTAGAACCATGCGACATCAGGTAACGATTGATAAACAGATTGAGAGTAACAGCGTTACAAGCAATTTGTAATGCTCTACGTTTGAACCACCTCGGGAGTGTTGTAATCGAAATCACACTTGGATTACATTTCGATTACAACACTCCTGAGGAAGGCCACCTGAGGTGGTTGGAACGTAGAGTATTACAACTTACTCGTAACGTTGTGTCATTCCCAATCTGTTTATCAATAACATGTTAAACACGACGCCCAGACTGTTCAAATTCATTCATACTAAATTTGGTGCGGACATTTTACATCAAGTTACGATACTATGACCGAAGCGAACTTGCGGTGGGTTAAAGTGATATACACCTGCACATGGAGAGAATCTTCGTTGCAACGCTAAATTATGAATAGGCTACCGTTGTTATGCTTTTCTGAACAAGTACAGATCACACCTCTATCCAACGATGAAACCTACCATTCAGCACCTCAACTGCGGTTATCTGCAATGCTCTAACGATGAAAATGTCACCTACGAGAGCCTAACTTTTTTGAAGAACTGGAAGGTCTTTGTTGACTCGTTAGAAGTTTGGTGTAAAAACTTTCAACCTGATTAACGGTCTGCTCAGAAGTAGGTCTGCTATCCGTTTCAGTTGACTGCGTTATCCGATGATACAAGAACCCAAAATCATATGTGCGTGCTTTTGATTTAACTCCTTTGGCCAAGTTGTTTCAAGTACAACACTTGACCAATTTCAGAATCTCAGAACTTCAAAAACATAACCAGTACACAGTTGTGCTCTCCAGATTATTGGAAACCCTTGGAGGCGGACTACCTTTCAAAGACGATAAACCTGAAGGTCGGCAAAGCACAGGTAGTCAATGGTATCATGTTTGAACGAAAGAAGTTTAAAAAAGCATATAAACATCTGAGATATTCGAGAGGTGAGCCTAAAAAACGGAAGTGAGCACACGTTTTCGCAAATAATAACAACTAAGGTAATAACACTTGAAACTGATGAACAACCAAAGTTAGCAGAAGGATGCTGTCCTTACCGAATTAGGTGCAGTCCGTCAGCTATCTAACGGAAGGAATATCATGGTATTATATTGCAAATAATTTTTCGACATACAAATCTTGATAGTGATAAGTAATGCAATAGACCTAGTAAGAAGAAGCAAAACTGTGGAAAGTTTAGGTCTCGCCGAATCAACTCTAGCTGCAGAAACAACATCCTCGGATGGGACAAGTCTCCTGCGAACTAAGAAATGGAGCCACAACAGCAGCTCGAAACTTTCGGATATTGGTCCAGAATCCAGCAAATGACCTTGGGGATGGACTGCCCGAGTAAGACTTCTTAAATGGTTCAGGTTGAAGTATATAAAGGCCGCTGTTACCTACCCAAATTGTAATAATGAGCTCTCAGCTGGTTGGATGCTTTTTTGAAGCTTGCTGGGTACAATACTAGTTCCTACGTTAGTAAAGCCCAAATTTTCCGCATGTGAACCTCTTCTAAGTATACAAAGAATGTGATTTCTTTTGTATGTTCATCATTATCGTTTTAATATTAGAAAACTTAGTAGCCAAATGAAAATACTTCTAATTCAGTACCAATTGGAGCATCGTCCAGTGGAAGCTGAAGCCTTTGGTAATGTGATGTTCTGTTTTGTTTTGGACCCATAGTTGTCAACAGCTTTGCCATAGATTTAAATCAAGTACAGGTTATGGAATTTGAGAATTGCTTAGCCTAGAACTCATGCAGTCGTCAACAGAAATGTAACTTCCTTTACTCATATTTGTCGGGTTGTTTTGTCAACGAAGTGTGCGGGGATACACGACTTTGATCATCCGTAATTATCAGTTGTAACCCCTTAACCGATCACGTGATACAGACAGCCAGGTCTAAATTGTTTGGTAACATCAGTTTTAGTTCAGAGATGCGATTAAGATTAAAGTGAACCCTTTTATCATCAAAGAGTTAACACAACAACGAACCCTACAATCAGCATATAAAACACAAAACACTAAATTATTCAAAATAATGTTCTCTGTATGCAATTGGCAAACACTGCTCATAAACTTCTGAGTGTGCCTAACCTTTTGGCAGTATTTTCCAAAAGGTCAGATCAAGGATGATATTTTATCCTGGCGATTTATATTTTTTACCAGAAAGCAGTAGGTTGAATTGGGTGCAAACATTCCTTAGGAAGAATAAGACAAACTATGGTCACAACAGTTTCATTCCGTTAGTCTTTCTCCTCCAGCTCTGTGGGGGATTAGTACGACATGCTTCTACCACCCTGATTCAGTACTCCCACAAAAAACTGGGAAAACTGTAGAACGCAAACTTATGCGCCCTTGCTTCAAAACAGTTGTCAGTTCAGTCACTGAGCTCTGTACCTTGACACCATCGTGTACTTGACAAGCCAGTAAGATGAGTAGAAGTTGAGATGTCATTTGCTGACGGGTTGATTAGAAACCTCAATTTCTGGATGAACTAGTCATGGCTTTTTAACGAAAAACATGGTTTTGGATGTTTCTTCTTGAAAGTTATAGAAATTATCAAACTTGTGGAGGCAAGATTAAAACCGTGGAATAAATTTGGTAATTTGGTTACTGTTGAATACACCCAGATATTTCTTCCTATTGATTGACAGAGTACCCCACGAAATTAGCAACCAGCTATAACTAATTTGTCGACCGAAATAAATTTCATTCAGCCGCACAGATCATATCACTAGCAAGTCCAGTGAGCGGGATTTTCAACCGTAATTCGTTATCATCTACCTGTCGTTGAACCTCAGAAACTGTTTCACCCGTCAGCTTATACTTTAACCCTGAGAAGTTACATGGTATTTATGACATGGCTCTTGAAAAGAACCTCAACTTAAGTAAAAATCGCAACCTTTGTGTTGCAGATAAGCAGTAGTGGTGAAGCACACGACATCTGTCATGATTTGACAAAATCACTGTTCGTCCCGCTCGTTTTGGCTCTAAAACAATTTGGTCTTTGCTGACTTAGCATTATAAAGTCTTTCGTTATTCAGTTGTATGTTTAACGGAGAACATTTCGATGCCTAATTCCATTTACTTTCTATCTTAGTCAGTTGACTTATTCTTGATATGGCAGAGTGGAACATATTTGAAACCGCTTCGGCAGTTAGTCGTGGGATCGAATTCAGATCACCGGCAAAGTAGATAGACAACCAAAATGTTGAGTAAATAATCAGACGTTTGATTCTTAGAGCAGTTGAGGTTCACCAAAATGGTTAGCATCGGGGCAGCCTTGGAGTGGATTGATAGTAAAATAAGAATTTGGTGTAGCCACATTTCTTTCCTTGGCCACTACTCTATATACACTTGGATTTCCATACTGCTTTCTCCAATAAGAATTTTCCAATTGCTTCGAAGGCAGGCTGTTTTTTACAACATAGAACAAGCTCCCAAAATACGACGATATCCATCTGATTCTGTCGCTGAGACTGGTGATGAGAAATGCGAATCGCGGTTCCGACTGAAACGTAACTGTCAGGAATCACGAAACACTTCGAGACAACTTATTACGTCTGGAAGGTCATTTTAATCTACAGCACAGATGACTGTTGATTAACGTTAGCGAAAAATCTTGCCCTAGTTATCACGTCATCTAAGTACCGAAGCAACGTTGGGGTCACCTTTTGGGAACGCACCGAGGCACGCTCGTGAAAAACTGGGATAAGTGGCTTTCGGTAGATTTTTCGCAAAGGAGTGAACTTTTGGATCTCCTTCCCTTGACACGTAAAAGCTCCCATAAGGCGCCTGTTTGTGTGGACTAAGCAGGGGTGTTTTTTCAAACACAGTGAATTGGAGGAAACGACACCGATAAGGCATGAGTGCAGGTACGCGCCAGAATTCTGGATAACCTAAGTGGAGAGAACAGCTTTGATTTGCAGTGAATGTATGGATTCTGTGTAGAAAGACGTCCGGTTTACGACTGAAATATAAGGCATCTATGTAGATAACAACGAAAGCGTGCCAAGACTATGAGCAAAAATCCGTTCATCTCTTTTCAACAATCTACGACCTCCCAGTCCGAACAACTAACCGGAAACGCCGGACCCACCAAGGATGTCAGAGAAAGACCAATGTGTTATAGTGTTAGTGCGAAGTAAATGTAAACCAGGTGAGAAACGTAACCAGCTGTCGCTTATCTCACACCATCCACTTCATCTGAAGTTCGACAAGAAAACCAAACTGTGATACAAAGGAACAGGTGGAATGAGGACAAACGAATGCACTACAATACTCACACCGATGGTATAAAGTTTTCCCTAGTTTTGTTTACTAACGGCGCCTCACCTCTTTATAGCAATGCCTTTGCATCACCTCTGTCTGTTGTTGAAATCGAGTAAAGTGACTTTGCGAGACAATACGAATATTGTGGACAACGGTCTGTTCTTCTATTTGTTGCGTAGTCGCATGACGATACCACACGGAACTTTCAGCCACTATTGTAGGTCAGCCGTAGTACGGACATCGTCGCAGCTCCGATCGCGCTTCAGTAGTTCACGATAGGTTTGTAACAGCCTTGTTTCCTTGAAATTGGTAAGTGGGGATATTGTGGTGGTCATTTTGTACACTTTTGAACACCTTCTGTGAGTCAAATTATTGGTTACCGTAACTTGCTGGAGCCCCGTAACTGTTCTACCGCATTCGTTCATTTTGTTGACACCGATAGGATGGTGAGGTACATCTGCACTTACTCAGGCCATTTAGTAACTCGATCTTGACCACTACACTCGTGAGGCCGGAGCACAGATTTTGACATCGACATGGTCTTGAGGATCATACAAGAATCGTTAAAGTGTATCGTTGCATAAGATGGTTCTGGGTGCGTAATTGAAATGAACACTGGCTTTCTTAGCAACCGTGGCCTTTTGAGACCACTATTGTAAGCAGGCGAGTGATTTTATTTGCAGTCATGTTGCAGCGGATCACCCATGAATAAACAAACCTTGCGTCATACGCGTTCCTAGTTCACCAAACTAGGCTCAGTGTACTAACTCGACATCAGCTGGTCACAAAGATGGTTGACAATCTGAGATGCATATGTGCGCAATTCATTAGTCAGTTTCGTACTTGATAGTCTTCTGGGCACGAACTACTTGTCGGATGATTAAAACCTGATATTATTTTTCAGGTTTCTCTACATTTCCTTATTTTGCAACATGCTATGATGAGTTTGTCTGGTCGATTCGGACAGAAAAAAGTAGCTTGGGTTTTAACAGATGTAGTTGAGCCTAGACGTTGTGCCAAGAAGTTCCAGATGTTCAGGTATACAGTTATGCAACAGTTCAGAAAAAAGAACACATCTATGACATGGGGGAAAAAGACAGACAGCTTACAAAGACGACACGCCTAACGATTATATTTTTATCTTCTTGTAAGTGTTCATCGGTAGTGAATATTCTTCTGGAGAACCAGTTCAGTGACATAGGGAAATCGCTTGCATTAATGCTTAAAGGAGTGAACCTCCAAGGGGATACGGTATAGAGCCCCGGTAGACCAAATCTTGCAAAATAGCACAGAGCCAGTCACAAAAATAAAAACCTTTTTGTGGTGTCTATCCATCCCGCGAAGCTGTCACCTGATACATCTCTCCTACATCGTCAGCATTCTTAGCTTTATGTTGTACTCGCGGTTACTATGGTTCGGGCCACCGTTGTTCCAAGAAAGAGTGCAGTAATATATAGGCACTATGTGTTGGAAATGAAAATGCAATTCAAAAGAGAATAAACCAAGATTTTGTTTGCATACAGACTCGGCACTGGGTACGATAAAGTTTCATACCGAAGAATGCTTCCAACTGACTGTAAAAAATCACCAACTTTTCAACCGGGTAGACGGTACCTACTAAGATTGCTCATTTGGAAGTTCAAGACCTGCATGTTCAGTGAACTGCACCAAATCCACCCACCCCTCACTAGTTAGTTGTTTTCACTTTTGAGCAGCACTCTTCAGGGAAGACCTATTGTAGATGTGTATTGGAAAACAAAAGATAGGGCTTTGGTTTCAGAGTCTGAACACTGGTAACTGTTGCCTCGAGTAGCACAATTGCCATAAGAACCAAAGACTGGACCACCAGAAACCGGAAAGTAACCAGGCAAGCTAGAATGTTTACGTTGAACTTTTTAATGCATCCTCCAATAGATGACGTAACTCATCATGTTGTTTTTCATTGACTGGGATTTCAGCTCAAAACTAGCGTCGGTTATTACGTTAAAATGTCTTCCATAATTTACTGTTTGAATCGTAATTATTTAGATTCAGACCTGGAGAGCTTGACGTTGTCCAGTCAGCAAGCTATTCAGTTAGTGTTGTTACAAATACAGCAAAATGCAGCACTTCTCACGTTCACTCTTTTATTCTCAACGGCTTGGAGGTAAGATTACTGCCTACTTCTACCTGTGACACTCTTGTTATTGTGAGCTGGTTGTTTAATCTCCACAACCAGGTACCATTTAAGGTTGCTTGATAGTGTGCCCCTTCTTACATGATCAATGGTACTTCAATGCACTCGAAAAACTACTAGTGTGGCTTAGGTAGAGATCGTGTACACATAGTCATTTCGGTGGCTATGATAAAGTAATGGAGTCTTGTCAACCTCATGTTGAAATTTATTTGTCGAAACCAAGTGCATTCCCTCCCAAGAAGAAATCCTTTCACACCCCGTGTTAGCACGTTTATGTCCGGGGGGATAGCATCTTAGCAGCTGCCAGTAATCCATGCAGGACACAGTGATCATGAATCGATACGTCCGTGGTGGTATACATAATGTATTTATGGAGTGAAACTGGTATTTAATGTCGTTTGCTTGGTTACGAAGAGCAGTTTAAATCTGCCGGTCACCGATGAACTAGATAGTTTAAAGTCAGAATTAATTTACAAGTGGATTTATAGGTGCTTTCTGAAGTGTCTTCGCAACAGTTCGAGAAGTCTGATTTTCGACGCGATTGGCTCTTACTTAGTTGATACCAGCCATCACTTGAAGACACTCGGAGCAATCCGAATTGTCTGTAAGGTTCATCAAGCCAGGTTCGTCATGCCTAACAGAGCCTATTTTCCATTTGACTCTACAACACGCGTTTGTATGCTAAAAATATTCTATCGCGACGTCTTAGATCCCTTGACCATTTATTTCGTTTGGATTGTGAGCAAGCGTGCGTCATTTGACACCGTCGAACTAGGGTTTCATGTCGAGCACGTATGACCCATATTCACTAGCATTCTCACATTCCTACGATTGACCGTGATCTGCCTCACATACTTGACCGTAGACCAGACCGACTTGCTTTGATTCTCCTACAAAATACACAAATACCACGTGCACCTGTAAAAATCTCAACCAGAGTGACTGAAAACAACAGTTCGCAGAAATGACACTTTATAAGCCGTGGTTCCATGTTAACTGGGAGCATAGTGAGGTCACAAATAATGTGATTACTCGATTCAGTTAGCACTTTGCTAATGGCTGATCACTTGATAAAACACAGGGTTCAAGCTTTGCGACTTACAGGAACATATTGTTTTCAGTTCCAACGAATGTCACACATCTCGTGATTGTTCAGTTCAAAACATTTCACCCAACACAAAATTAAGTGCACTTTTGAATCTATGAGGAATGGAATGGGACTATCCCTCTAAAAGTTGGGGAATTCAAACTGTTGCGGTCAATAAGCCGTTGGAACGAGCGTTCAACAAATTCTGTTGTTGAAAAATCCACTAGAGGTTTAAGAACCCGGTTATCGGAAGCCAAATTTGAGAATACCTTTGTTTTATTCCACTTTTAGAACCCACACTCAGAACAATGCTAACCTGAGAATCGTCCTTAACCGGTAACACGCAATGCCACAGTGACTGATACAATACCTGTCATTTATTGATAAATTCAGATGGAAGTTTCAGATGATCAGCAATCACTTTGATAAATTCTAACTGAAAAGAAACGATACATACATGACAGGCCGTTGAAACAATATATGGTGAGTTTTGTACAGAGAAACTAATGGAAACACAAATTGTTGCATTTTATTTTCCACACAAATAACCCCCTATATGACATACCTGGAGTAACGCGTCGATTACTTTCTCACCAACATAGACAGTTTGGCGAGATGTCTTAACAACATCGTACCGTGAGTCAGCTGAACCACACTAGGCGACATTTATCAACGACAAAATTTGATCCATTAAATATATGGTTGAAAATATTAGTTAACTCTTATCAGCGCATAATCTGAAAGAGTAACTATACAAGCACCTCGTTTAATGTATCTCCTTCCAACGTTATGGCTTGCATTAGTTTGTTGCATTTTATAAATTTATGGCTTAAACACTAAGCCCCAACAATTATGGCAACTGTGAAATATACCGATACATAGAGTTAAATAAATGACAGCAAATTCATTGATTTTGGAAAGCAAGCAGTGTATTTGTACATATGAATCCGCGCTGGACTGCATATCAAGAAAACGGCACTCGGCATCAATCATTTTCTGAAGTTTCTCAATAAGGTAGTTGCAAATGACAAAAGTATCGAAAAGAAAGGAACAGAGAAGAAACTCAACCATAGATTTTTGGGTATTCCACGAGCATAGTTTAGCATGAGCAAGCACAGGGAGATTAACAACCTTAGTTTCTGATTACTATGATGCGACTCGTGCACTCTAAATTAAAGAATGGTTGTCAACTCCAGGAAAACGTGGGACCAAAAACGAATATTGAAAATGTGCCCATGCACTGTATCAAATGTGTCACCAAGACTGCTGACGATGCACTGTTTCCCAGTAGATGTGAATACACGTCAGCCACAAAACAGAGTGCTCGTATTCGTTCTGTTTTCACACACCCTGAACAATAAACTTTCACACCGGCCAGTTATCAACCAGAGAAGAGAATTTGGTTTACCAGTAAATGACACTCAGTTGAGAGACAGGCAAACACCAATTGGGAAATTCGCTATTTTATCCCGTCTGCGGGTGGTGGTAACAAGTGTTTCACCACGAGAAGTTACTCGATATAGCTTAATCTCTGTGATACATTCGGTCACACTGGGTAGGTGTCGGCTGGTAGGAGCCCGGCAGTATGAAATCCAACTTACGTCACAACTGCCCTCTTCGTCCTTGTTTTCACTACGTATCAACAATTTGATTGTCTGCTGCCGGACTGCGAGTTTGATAACAGTTATACCACAGACACTATTATGAAAACTTTTCATGTTCGGCTGATCGTACAACACCTCTCGCATGATTTACTGTCGTCTATAATTTACACTGAAGATAGTGAAGGAAATCAGACAATCACTGGCCTGCCTACAGGGTTTACTGTATAATGTCCACTTGATGATCGATATTCTGTTCTTGTAAACTTCTTTCTGAGGGATAACTGAATGAACTCCACGCATCTACTTCTATAATCTAACCTGACTTTCAGAAGAAAGTACAGATTGAATTAGACATTTATTTCTTTCAAGCCTTCCGGGATCCCCAGTCAATGGAAAAGCGATCGGTTTGTAATTGGCAAACTTGCTGCAGTCATCATCTTCAAAGTTGGGTGGTAATGTACATAATTTACAAGTCTTAAAAAACGTCGAATCAAAAAAAAACACAACAGTTTTGCACGGTGATATTCCAAGCTCCAATGCACATCACTGGTCGTAGAAACGAAGTGAAGTAAACGTTTGAAAATATGTTCGGCGGAGCTTAAGTGGATTCTAGCAGACTACGTATCATGTAAACTTAACCGTTTCAGAGATATCTGCATCGCTGACACAAAGGTTAGATGCAGGGACTATGGAGATAGAAATCAACACACATTTTTAGACGGTCTTCCCACTATGTGTAACATGCGAGCGACAGTGGGACGGCTTCTCGCTATATGGAAATGTATTGCTTCGGAACAATTTTGGGAAGGGAGTAAACACTTCAGTCATCCCTTCCTTGTTGTCACGTACGACTGTTGTTATCCCAATTTTAGCTAAACAGTAGGCGTTATACGTTTTGTTACTCTTTTTCAGCTGCATGGTGTCCCGAGGCGATCGCGCCGCTTTTAAGAAATAACGTGCAGGTTACCGAATTTTGTCTCGGCAAGTGGATCCTTTAGGTCACGCACTACAAACAAACGTTGTCTTCAAATCGCATACCGACTTTGAACTCAGACCAACAAATCTTGGTTAATTCCGCGGCAGCGGAGAGCGTTTGGGCCTATTTGTACCGTATCTGATTGTTCAAGCAAAACGAATGAGTGATCATAATTGACGACGATTCAAAAATCATTCCTTCCCCTCGAAAATCATACGCATTAACGTCTCAGCCCCATTGTACTTCTCGGTTGTTTGAACTTTCTTTCGCACTACGGAATTCAAGAAGAGATTATGTAATTTGCGCAGTAACCTTGCTAGCAATGAATTCAATCTCAGGTTAAGTAACCATCTATAGATTGAGTTGGTAGGATCCTAACAGAAGTAACTTAAAATACAGCCTCATTAATTAGGTCACCACCTATAAACCAGACTGTGGGGGTTCCGCAAGTTATCAACCAAGGTAGACCAAATGAATAATTACAGCGTCGTGTTGCACGACGTTTTATGTTACGTTGGAAGAACCGGGTTATGCACCGTAGTTTAAATGCGGATATCTATCCGTATTATTTAAAATAAACTCACGAAGTGTGCATTATTGGGAAGAAATTTACCTACTGACCGCTTGACTTTATAAGCAACGATATTTCGGAACGGTAACTGAAAAACACGAAAGTATACATGCAGTGATTGACACTGCCTCGATTACGTGCAAAAGCCCACATTTTATTTTAACAGTAGATCAATGTGCATCAATCTGTAAACTCGGTCGAAAGTTGTACTTCTATCAGCCAAAGACGAGACTTTGTGTAAGTCATACGGATGAGAGACATTCAGTTCTCCCGAAGGTAACCGATCGTATGAGGATTCCCGACAAAACACAGGTGCCTGACAAAACCGGTTTCTCTCTATAAAAAAATTGGTTAACATCGGGTAATTTTTCAATAGCCTACTTATGTCGAACGAACCTCGCTAGTTCGAGAGCACTTTTCTGAACAAAGAGGTGAAATTGGGAAAGTTTATGTACTTTCGAAAGTTGCGTTTGATCAACGGCTTTTTATATCAGTTCCCTGAGGAGCACTGGGCCCTAGTGAATCGGCTGCATTTCGGTTTTACTCGATCGTCCGAAACGTTAGTCTCGACTATAGATTTCTTTGTCAAGTTCTAACTCATCCTTACAGAAACTAGCAGTAGATATCCATCAAAGTTCTTCACGGATGAGCTCCGTGACTTAATGCAAACAAGTGGAAACTTCAAATGCTTTCCTACACTTCCGCTTCTTACCACACACACTCATTTTTTCCAGCGCCTGTGTCACTCAGAATTTTTTATTGTGCACTAACAAAGATACAGCGACTTGCAATCATACATCTGGTTCCTCCTATGCAAACTGGTAGAGTTATTATGACAAAAAATTAGTGGAATGAACACGATCAGCTAGTAAAATGCAATTCAGGCAACTGAAGTTAACTTTCCCAGAGTAAATAAACTTAAAAACCATCAGTGTAAACTGAAAACCTTACTAAGCGAAATGTATCACTCTATCTGACAACCTCAAACATACATCTGAGTGCCGAGAAACGACCAACAACGCAAGGTTCTATGCGGAACGATGAAGGGAATACAATAGAAACGACAACTTCTCTAATCCGTCAACGAATCTTGAAGTATCCAAAGAAGCTACTTCCATCAGAACATTTTTTTGTAACTGTAGAATGGAAATTCTTCACAAATGTAGATAAATTTATGTGGTGCTCCTGGCGCAACTCTCACACGTTACTCACGGCAGACTTGCATGAACCACGTCTTAAGGAAGCAGTTCGAAGTGTCTTTTCGAACAAAATTTAGTAATTACTTCACAGTATCTACTAAATGATTTTCGTTTTGATACTTTACTATAAGACAGTCTAAAAATCTAAAGAATTCTGAGGACATCCAAGTAGCGACCGATGCTTCTTTTGCTGACTCCTCAGTGCAAATCAGTGAATGTGAAGGCGAACGTATACAGTGAATTAGCATGTTTAGTCGCCAGATAGATTAGAACCATTTTGATTAGAAATAGTTACGCATCAACCTTTATCAGCTGTGTGTGGTTAGTGTTCTGCGGATAAAGAAAAACCATATGCTTTTTACGGACTCATCGCGAATGCACAAAATCCATAAGAAAGACTGATTGAGGTGAGGTTCTGTCATAGTAGACATGCGAACTTAAGTATGCTTTGACAAGACAGAAGGCTGGTTTCTTGATACTAAACTGGATGGTGTCTGGCGGAGTGGTCTTGCCACAAACGGGAACATACCACAACACTGTTACACAGTGATACTACGGTGAACTTGATGTAGGTTTCTGACGGTTGTAAACAAATAATACACTCGAGAAAGCTCCTCCACGAAAGCTAATTTGTGCGTAATTTGCAGCACATGGAAGAGATTCATAGGGAAATTCATGTAAAGTCAAGCTGAATCACTTAAGAATGCTAACAATCTTATGGTACTTTCCGTATGCTTCCATGTATCCTGTAACTTGTATGTTGCGTTTTGTTGAGTGACCTCCATAACTATTGATGTATTTGTTTCAGTGTTCAAACGAAGAGTACAGATCTTGTTCCTCAGTATACCGTTGGTATGACGTCACTATTTTATTCACATTCACTTTGCAGGCTTCAAGACACAAGAGTGTGAAGACGAACGTCTACCTGAAGCGTATGTTGGTCATGTGACTTCAGTCTTAAATTCGCAGCTGATTCTTCATATCTCCATCGAGCCCATAATGACGAAAAACAACTGATTTTATTACAAAGTACATTCGCCAAATCCAACTAATTTTAGTGCTCAACAGGCTGAAATGATATTAATTAAAACAAAGGAGTGTTACAGTTTTGGTCACAATACTTCCCTATGGATCACAGCAACGTTGAGCGTGGTGAGAGGTTGAAATGTTCACAACAACGAATTTACGTCAGGTCATTATAGTCCTTGGTAGAAATACATTACTAATTCATACTGTTAGTTCGCGGACAAGTAACCGTCAGAATCTAAAATACTTAGTTAGAAATGAAAATAACGACTGATTGTGCCTAAGTTCAAACTGAAACATCCAAGTACTTTCGACACAAAAGCAGGTATCTAAGTTCTAGGTGGCAGTAAATGAACATTACTGAAACTGGCTTTTTGAAGTTTTAAAGGTTTTTTTCACAATACACCTAATGCATTTGTCTCATCCACACAGTGGCAATAATTATGCTTTTGTAACCGATTGGTAGTATTGTCCCTTGAGGAACAGATGTACTGTCAATTAAACACTAAGGTACCAACTGTCAAGACTGCTCGTCTCGTAATGTTCAATCTGTTAAAAACCGCATCCACTTCCGTACTGTGCCTTAAAACCTGGTAGGTTATAAGAGCAACCATTGGGAAGACTGGCTTTTGTGAGTATATCGTTATCATACAACCACTTCTTGATCACAGCTTGCGTATCTACGATATCTGTACAGTGTTTTCGAATGTATGTCTACAATTTATTTTCCGTATCCATTGGTTTTGCTGAAATTCCCCGTTGAATCGCTTTTGTATTTCTCAGAAGGATAAACTGGTGAAGAAGATGAAAGACGTTATGAATAATATGATGCAAATTCAAAAAACTTACGGAAAGAACCAATCAAATGGTGATGACATTTTAATGGGGGACGATGGGTTCTAAAAGCTTGTACATCTTCAGTTTTCCAACAAAAGCAAGCATGCTTACTACAAAAATTAATTAATTGTGATAAGTAATAATTTAAATGTTAGAAATTTGAAGCAGCTGTTCCCCTTGAACAGTATGGGCAAATCTGTTAGAGCACGAAAACTGGTGGATGCAAGCATTTCGTACTGAATTAACAGTACCAAATTTACAACAACATGGATGGGTTTTTTTTATAGAAAACGAATGGAGGGCTGGATAATCAGTAAACGTGTTAGAATAGGTCATTTAGTCTATGGAAGGGTCAAGTTCACGAACACTTGTTTCTGAACACAGAGATGTGTTTTGGTTCGACTGATTGCAAAAGCTTCAGCGAACACTGAGGATCTTGGATGAGAATGACCTAACAGGAAGTTGAAAGCATAAGGTAGGTCGATAGTGTGACCAGTGGTTGGTACGTGTCTAGTGACCGAGGAACCTGGCTATTTGCGCGTCTAACCAACATCGCCACTCCCCGGTAACCATTTAGCTAAATGTTCCTTCATTCTGGAGCCCAAACACCCCTCGAATCTGCCTGTGTAACTTTCTCCTTCGTCACGTACAGTGTGAACTGGCACCGATATGCTGATTTCCCTTGATTGAAGGCAGTGGTAACTTCTGAGTCCGAGTGATTAACCTATGTTCAGCTGCAGTGAACGTTAGCTTAATTGTATTTCTGAATCACTGTGTTATTTGATCCATGATGTAAACATCCTTCAAAGGAAGTCCTATGTGGACGTTTTATTATACAGTGACCACCTCTTCTGGTGATAATTTGTGTCTACTGTGCCAAGCCCTGAACCTTCTGGGGTAACCATTTGAATGTAGGGCAGAAGTAACCAGATATACTTCTACCGTAAGGCCGTCGTACGTACTGATTTGCTCTGCTCGTGTGAACAGACTATTCACTAGTGTTCGTTTGTATTGGACTGTGAACCGCTCCGGGCTACTCCATCTATTTGACGGTAGGACTGCTCGAGGAAACGAAAATTGCCACTTTCAGTACAGCACAGCAAAACTCCTCCTAAATGTTTGGTAAGAAACAGCAATGAAGTGTGGTTTATTCCAACGAATTCACAAGTGTATTCAATCGTTCCAATTGTGAACAATGACTGAACCTCTATAAAGAACATCAGTTCGTCAACAAGACTGATTTTGTCCAGGTCTCTGATCAACCCAAGATAATAGTTAGTTGTGTCTGAAGTCAGTAGGAACGAAGTTACAAGCAGGTGGTGGAACGGCGCAAGAATAGAGAGATAAAGTCATCAAGCGCTTTGGAGTAACCAACTTCAGTTCATACTGACCCACCTGCTGCACACAACCAATGGTCTACACTTAAGGCATTTCTGCGAATTTCAGTGGTCAACTAATGGGGAAGCGTTCGATGGGAGGTTCTTACTTTGTAAAATCAAACGGTTGATGAGTACAAAAATCATCGTGGAGAAAACATATTTTCTCTTCTAAATAACACGTTCGAGGTAACACTGTGGGGGTGCCAAAGTGATCAGGCCAATTCGCCCTCTCGATTTGTAACACAACACATGCCATAGAGAGGGAATTCATGATGACTTCACGGGCACAAAATCAATCATATCCAAAGGCCAGTGTAATCGACTGTAATTCGCAGGTAAAGTAAGGGCAATCGAGATCATCTAGTATTCAATAGTGTCCGAAACGGAAGATTTCGGCAGACAAATGATTTCAGGTTATGTTCTCAAATTGTTTTCAATAGAAATTGAATTATCGTTATCGTATAGTCAAGCCATAGAAACACTATGAATTATCTGACGAAAGAAAAGGTGAAAATACTTTTAAAAGTCCTTTCTTGTCGAAATAATAGTCTAATCAATAAAACTTCCGTGCTAACCCACGGATACGCAAGCCCGTGCTGTCTTATGCAAAGATTGATACCGATATAATTTGCATCTGTGCATATTACTCTTCCACATGGACAGCTGCCTTTAAGACCAACGAAATTCATGTGAAGGGGATCATATTCAGTGTACCAGCTTTGCGCTGAAATACGGTTGCAATGATATGCAAGTATTTAAATCGCTTGTAATCACGAACCATCAAGGCAATGAACGTTGATGTGTTGGCATGCTAGCAAAATACACTGAAATGTTCTTTCCTATATAAAGACTCGTTTCAATGGAGACAGGCTTAAAACATTTGGCACGACCGATTACAGCTACGTTGTTCGACTGCTAACTTTCCAGGTGAACAATTCCGACTAACTTATATTCACATGTGACGTTTTTAATTTACATGAAAGATGAAAAACACTAACTTGGGACTCGTTTTCAACTCAACGATTGCACTGGTTTGCAAACCGAACCAACACCCATCGGCGAGAGAGTTTCAGATAAATTGCCGGAGTTGTTTTGTTGTAATCGCCAAATCTAATTAACGCATACACGTAAATATATTGATATTATTATATTACGCGAGTCCGTTGGGCGAACTGGTGGCAGCTGAATACTGCGAAATCGGAAAACACTTGAGAAAGCAAACAAGTAAGCGGAACCGGAAAGACGACGAACATGACATCTGGCGAAAAATAGGAAACCAGAAAGAAAAAAACTGTCAGGTATACATTGCACGCAATTTGGCGGATTTTCAGTTATGCTTGTTTGGGCGCTTTTTCACAGAGAAAAACACGAAAAAACTGCACCCAAGTTTAGTCACTGAACTAACAAAATGGCATTCTTTTTAGTGACTTCAGCTGATAGGGTTTGCTCATCTTTTTCCATCGAAGAGGCTGAGCAGGTTCAACACAGTTCCAAATTGAAATTATTTTTTTCATTCTCATGCAATGAATCGTGAGTTGTCCATTGTGTCCAGACTTCACAGTATATTAGGACAACATCGATTATGTTACAATGTTAGTTCACTGTGTCAGAGAAGCTTCTGAAAATGCAATCAACTGCTTGTATTTTCTTGTCTACTCAGCTTGCTAATAACCATTGACATTGGTTTGCCTACAGCACTTGCCCATTTGTATACAGTCTGTATGTGGAAATGCCTTCTTGTAGAAGAAGAACCACTTCCGAACATACGATAGTTGCTGATGGAAGGTGCTGCTTGATTTGCTTACCATAGCTGACAATGCTCGTGTATCATCTAGAGCGGCTAGCCCTAAACTGCTAATGGTTTCATTACCATAAGCCGTTTTGTGTACTTGCCAGGATTACTGATCAAAGAGGTTTTGGCCGGGGTTTGCTGCACCACAGATGAAGCTATCTGAGATCCCAATCTCCTAAAAAGATGATTGAGAATTTCCGGTATAATATTATGAACTGAGGAATCAGACTAATGGAAAAATACTAATTTGGAAGAAGAAAGACAATGTTACCATGGCTGCCACCACTGATACCTATCTGTTGGAACACAAGAATTTTGAGGGTTTAACTTCTCTGAATAAATCAGAAAAAATAACTGGGAGTGAATCAAGTGCAAGCCAAAGGAAAAAGGGTAGAATCTAAGAGCTGTTTGTCGCAAGATATCCGCACCAAATGGTGTACGAATGAAGTTGAATAGTTTGGGCTTCGTGTTTAACATGTTATTGATAAACAAATTGGAAATAACACAACGTTACGAGCAAGTTGTAATACTCTACGATATTTGAAACGTAGAGTATTACAAGTTGCTCGTAACGTTGTGTTATTTCCAATTTGTTTATCAATAACTGTTTTTGACAGTTTGCTGGACAGAACAGGAAGTATTCACCAAAAAGCTCGTTTCAGATGTTGACTAACAGAACTAAATCATTTACAAGCGAACGATGCGTACGTCATTTTCCTTTGTATGCATTCGTTGAATTAGCCATTGAAGTGTCTTCCATGGATAGCTAGAGTCCTCATAATCACAAACATCCCGTAAAAAATGGTCTTGTTCGTTCGATAACAATCAGCTGGATTCTGTATATATTACATCTGCTCCTAAGTACGCAAAACGAACCTACTACATATAGCTGAAAATAATCACTGCATCAAGGTCTTCTAGTAATTCTACTTGTTTTACTAATTATCATCCTGATCTCAAGTAAGTTGTAGCTAATCGATCTACAACAAAGGTATTCAGGACATTTAGACCGAAACGGTAGTATTTTGTTACACATTATGTACCTGAGGAAAACGACTCAAAGTTTTCCGAGTGCAGTCCACATACAGAGTTTTTGCAGGCAACAGTAGTCCCAGAACACTGGGGCTAAATGTAATTTATGTCAGGGTTGGAGTGACTTTGCAAAAACGTCACATTTAAGCCAGTCCAAATACGTTAGTTGACAGTTTGCAATCAAAATATGCTCCTTTCTAGGAACAATTTTCCATAGACCACATATAAAACGTCAAATAACCGAATTGTTTGCGAATGTTTATGAATGGGTCGGCTACAGGTTTGACACAGGCAATTTTCTTTACTCTTTTAATCTCAGACTTGACAACACAAAAAATAAGCATGCCGTTTCTTGTTGAAAAAGTTTAAGAATGTTCGTACTTCACTTAGATTGTTTAGGGAATTTTGATATCTCTGCAGCTACTTCGAAACTACTTACCCTCCCTAACCTAAACATTCTGATAGAATATAATTTGATATACAGGTGTTTTGACATTGCATGGTTGACAAAATACCCGGTTACCACAACAACTAAGTGGTATTAAGTCGTTTAACTCTGCTCACATTGAATGAGGGTGTCGAACATTGTGGTATAATATTTGTATTTCCATACTACCAAACATAACTTCAATGAGGTTTAAATTGAAGCCAACCTAAAGAATCAAAACACATTTATTGGTTTTCATACTGTGTTATTTCTTAACAAACTTGCAGCAGAAATGGAGTTAATTAACAGGTGCAACGCATTTCTTAACCGAATCTTATAAACTCCGTTGGTTGTCGGGGAATGTCCGGGTAGTCTTCTCGAAAAAGAATTCTTTTGTACGGTTTTGTAAGTGATTTTCCCGCACTTCGGCCGAATCGGATGTAGCGCTTCATTCGTTCTGAAGGTAACGTGATATCATTAATCTCATCTGTCTGCAGCCTTTGCAGTTGGTCATCTGCTTGGAACAACGGAAAGAAAATTTGTCAGCACACTCAGTACCCAACGTACACGAACATTTTTGGTAGGATAAAATAGACTCATTTCAATAAACTTATAACGAGTGTGTATAGAAACGTCATTAATAAAACACAACAGATGATGTGAACAATTTTTTCAAATTGCTTTTAATAAAGTTTTCCATCGAACTCCGCCTTAAACCACAGTTAAGGCTACCAGATTGGAGTGTTGATATTGTCAATATTTTCTAAACTGCTGTTTCCTCTATATTTTGCCAACAGCCTGAGAACAGTGGCCTCAAGTTCCAAAAACGTTGAGTCTGTCATTTTCAAGCAAGGAGGTATTCTTTGAAATAAATACACTTAAATTCTCGAACTGTGAGTAACTAGATTTTTGGCTTACCGGATTCACCAGTGAACTAAATTTATGCAGAATGGCGATGCCGCGTTAAATATGCCATGATATCTCCGAAGACGTCCCAGCAACTATCGGAATTTCTGAAACATCCTTAAATAATAGTATGCACTCACTAGCTTGATCTATTCAATTAAAACTCGTGACCGGCTACTAAAGATAAAACATTGCGGGTTCATCTGTTCACGTCACATACACTGATATCACCAAAAATGCCGCACAAATGTCAGAGTAAACATTGTAGTTTTAACTTGTAATGTCAGTAACCTCTACCTGAATGGCACCATCTGAGCATATAGTTTTCAGCAGACGCACTGATGCTGCACTGCCTGACCAACCTTGGGACATGTGAACTCTTTCGGGTGCAATTTCGGTTCACCTGGTAAATTTTGAGTGTTGACTTGTAGGCTGTTTAACATTCATTGTCAGCATTATAATTTAAACAGACCTGAACGCTTCAGACCCTAAAAAATGGGTTTAAATTTGACAATCAAATTCAAGTCCAACAGCCCACAGAAAAAACTGGTTCAAGTTGACTTAACCCAGATAATTGCCTGTCTGTCTACTATATCATGAATGACTGAATCATATCGTTACAACCAGGAATCACTTTATTAAAAAACAAGGGAGAAGAAAGAATACCAATTTGGAAACAAGGAGGATTTCTTAGTTTGTTCTCCACCATTCAGTTAATTGCAAATGCTCGAGTTGTTCGTGACTGTTATATCCCTGAAAGTTGCTCACACAACATATGATGGAATTTCATAATCACTTACCAGAAAGATCAAAAGGTTGAACCTTATGTCTTTTAAACCAGTATGAATAAATCTCAGATAAGACTCAAAAACCAAAGTGGTTTATTGGATAGATGATATAAGAAGGGGTATTCTTTGTGAACCCAAAACTACACAGTAAATTAGTCCTTACTTCTAAAATCTTCAATCACACAGACTTATTTGTTCATGTATCTATTTCGGTTCTCACACTTATCCATGGGTGTTTTAGCTCGCGGCATTACCAAACTGCAAAGTAATTTGTGGACTTACCAGGAATTATCCAGTTGCCATTCACAAAATAAACCAGCATCAGCATAAATAAAGTGAGCATGGTTGGGAGAGTTTTCAACCAGCACATTGCCTAAAATTATCATAAATAAATGTGCAAATGAGATACTATTAATCTTTTTATTGGGCACTGTACCAATATAATTTGCTGTTTACAAGTAACTAGTTCAAGCTTTCCGCAGACGTTTCGAAAGTCGCCCATATTTGACCATTGCATGAAACTCAGTTTTTCACGATGCAAACTATTTTACCCAAGTTTTGCTGTTGTTGGAGCCTCTCAAACGTGCGTACTATGGCATTTAGCCTGTCAGCGTTAAAATGTGTAGGTCATGTTGACAGGTACAAAACAGACCATCGGTTCACAGAAAACATTCCTTCCTTCAAAGCATGTGGTTCGGTTAGCTCAAACTTACGCTCGTTTTTTAAAAAAACGCAACAAGGAATTTAAATATGCTGATTCCGGTTATAGCAGTGTTCGATTTAGGGGTTGACAACTTTTGGCGGGTTATGTTCATCGTTGTTATTGAACTCAATTTAATATGCAATTCATTGAAGTTAAATGCCTGTTGGAGACTTTCGGAAACCCCATTTGTTTCTTACTTCTAGGTAATACATATGCTCTGCGTCTACAATAAATGCGTGCCGCATGGTTGACAAAAGTTGTGAAATCCAATCTGCATTCTCTAGAAACGGTGACCAGTAAGCTGGTCATATTCCTGAGAGATATTTCTCTAGAAAATTGAGTTATCTTTGGGCAATGAAAACAGTACATCAGGCGGTGTGAATCAGTTGTGCTTTCCCAAACGTTTAGCCGCGCTTCAAAATGATCCTACCATAAACAGAATACATGTTAACTTGCCATAAGCCAGCCGTATTAGGATTCTAATTTCAAGTCTAATGATTCTATGTTTAAAAAACAAGGTGAGATGAGACTTAATTTTCTGGTACTTGGATCTCAAATGCAGGTGCGTGCAGAGTGAGCGGTAAAGCTTTTGAATGGATTGTTGGTTTTGTTTAGAAATTCACCTACAGTTAGAGACCAACTCAGCACAAATGAGCTAGTACACTGCTATATCCAATAAATTCTCAGCTAACATGTTCATTGTATATGTAATTGGTTTTTCCCACACAAATAGTACAACACACATTTGATTGAAATACTTTGTAGTCAAAATACTTCTCCATGTGGCAAGCAATATTACGTAAGTAATATCATGTTGATAAAAAATGCTTTGCTTGGTTTCAGGTGACTGTTGCGGTCAGAATGCCCTATGATGCAGTCATATTTGCGTGGACACCGTTCTGAACTATAAATTGCTGGGTTACATGAAATTAAGCGGAAGGGTTTGCTCATGTTCCTCTCGCCTTTTACTCATTACTAAAATTGTCCACTCACTTCTTTTGCCGAGTAAATCAAAACAATCCATGAGTTTTAATTTGCTTCTCAAAGTCAATTTATACTTTTTTCGTAACCCAGCAAATGTTGCATTGTTATTTTATTGGTCGCTTGTTAATTCCGATGAAATTCATCACTTAATTGGCAGGACTTTCATGTGTGGGTGTGAGCAGCATATTGAGTTGCTTTTTGGACGGGTGAAAAATTCTACGTGAGTTCATGTTTGAGTCCGTTTTCTGACGAATTTCTTCCCTCTTAAAGCATACTCAAAGATGAAGTGGCTCTCTCGTGATAACTGTTATAATTAAAATGGATTTGTCGGGAAACTACCATTTCTTATAATTTAGTGCGGTAGACTGATATGAGTGTGACAGGTGGTCCAAATGGTGTATACTGTTAAATTGTAATGTCAGGTATACTGTCTGTATAGAAATAGACCATTGCGTTTGGGTTATTCCGAACATTGTCATTGATGGACGGAGCATTAACGGAGCCCCCATCTGTTCTACCAACCTTAAATTCATTAGTGAACAGATGTTGCAAAGTATGCGAATTCACGGGCTTACTATATTTAACCCCGATAGCACAGTCATCCTTATTTTGATAAAATAGGTTTCCGTTCTTCTAGTTAACTTCAAGTTTACTGAGAGGAAGAATGGTAGGCTTATTGTAAAAACCTGCAAGAAACAAAAATAAGTTCCAACTGACACCCAAAATCAGTGTCCCGCTTGCCAAAATATTGGCTACCTCAACTTAAACACGGTGTGTAGCTGCCACGAAATTGATGATTGCACTGGCTAGTACGAATTATATTAATTTAAAAAATGATGTAATATGGAATCACGCTATGTGCCTCATAGCCTGATAATCCAACAAAGATTGAGACGCCTCATCAGGTGACACGGACAGAACCAGTCATGGATTGGACAAGCGTGTAATATCTCGATCCCTCAGCGGTCTATGGGGATAGATCACGTGGTAAGGTGAAGTCGAAGGTTAAAATTACAGCACGCTTAAACAGATGGAAAGGCTGTTGATTGTGGCAATGTTTTTTCTTTGACGTGGAGTGAGTTTTGGGCACAAGCCCGACACAACGCAAGTGTGGTGCTTCTTTTTCAAAAGTGGCTGACTAAAAATACTGTTGAAATTCACAATTTACGATCGTTTGTGAGGAATTCTTAATTATTTTTGGCTGAAATCCCGTACCACTTATTTGCAATCGACGTGTCGCTAAACAGGTTTGTTGTTCACTGTGAGTCCAAATTGGAAAGGAATTTTTTTCATATGAAGTCACCATTTTTAATTTAACACAGTGGAATTGCCACCAGCTAGGGTTCATGCCAGCTGCTGATTTGTCCCATGGGTGGTTGCGTTGTCTTTGTGCGCAACTGCTTTAACCAGTACAAAGGGGATCTGGCCAACGACGCCTTAGATTGCTCTCCTTAACTGTCAACGTTGTGAGTAGAAGAAATCGAACTGAACTTCCTGAAGTCATTAGCAAGTTTTGACTCACTCACGGCAGAAAGTTGTAAACGAACATCAAGCTGATCTTCTCTGGATACAAAGGGCTGTTGCGGGGCGAAACGTCATCCTTAAAATCATTGTCGTAGGCTTTTTGTGACTTCAGTTCAGCCTCGTTTGGTAAGTCTTATTGATCATTGGAGTTTTGCTACAACAGTTCCATTCAATCCGAATCACAGTGGTAAATGAAGATAGAATCACGAGCGTCAATGCGTTCTTCTGCGGTCTGGTTGGAGACGTCACAAACCCCGGATATGAGACTGTTGGTCAGATTCATGCACACTTTTGACAACATTATTCAGTGCTTACTTGAAAATCGAGAAATAGTAGGGGGACGGACACAAACATCTTAGGAAAACTAGTGAGAAATGAGAAGTACCAGTCAGAAGAGCTATAACTTTCACAGAATAGTGTACTGTGCACCAAGAGCTTGATCAAACATTGTGAGATTCCAAGTGTTCACCATCGCCGAGGCCATTTATATCAGACTGCTGAGAACAAGTCCCTGCAGACAATAAATCGCCCATGGCCTACAGTCAACCAAGCTCGTAATTTGGACCAATGATTGAATAACTGCTAGCAAACAGTTTGTCTGTTACTTCTGTTGACCAGCTTTGTAATCAACTCTGATTACCAATTTTTAATATTTACTTTGTTTTGATTAGTCTAACAATCAAACAGAAAACAAGTCTTCTTGGTTTCGTTGTTGCTCTGAAGAGTAGTATTGACTGTGTGCTTAGAAAATAGGCCAAAGCTGCTTTCCAGACTGGCGGGCTTTCAACAATATCTTAAATGATTGACAGTAATAAACACAAAGTAGTTAATGATAAATATCACAAATATTTTAAGCAGTACTCCGATTCTTTTCGTACCATACGACCACGCTTGACGGCCTCCGACTCGGATTAGCCTGCCACAGTGCCCGATGCCAAAGTACGCCCGAGCTTAACCATCAGCCCAAATGGTTTGCGATGCAATACTTGCGGTTCCACCCACACACCACATATCCAGTGTGAACTCGAAGGGGTCTCTGTGTCCAGCCAGCCCATGCTGATTAGCCAGTTGACTGGCTAACAGGGAAATGAAATTGTGATCTCTCGGAAAATAAACAGAGACAGACTTTTCTGACGAGATCTAAACTAAGAAGAAAGATGTGTAAAGTGTAATATAAGAAGCATTGCAGTATAGGAGTGCAGTTTAGTGCATCCCAGAGAAGATGAGGATGTAAAACGAAATTCACGTTGAACTACAAGAAGCCAGGCAGATCATTGATTATAAAGTACACAAGCAAAGCTGAAGGAATGAACGGGTAGAAGATTGTAGACACCCAAGTTTCTTAAAAGGGAGGCGTATTAAACGTCAACCACTACACTACTAACTTGAAATATGGGTAATTGTACGAAAATGCACGGCTGATTGCAATTTGGATGGATGACATTCTAATATGCTCCATTTATAATGAACTTTATTTCAGGCGGCTCTGTAAGATGTGTGTCACAGTACGCACAAGGAATTCATCGATTCATTACATATGCCCTTCAGATGGATATGGAGGATAAAAATACTCTCTTGATCACTTCATCCGTTACAGTGTGCATTGCTTATTTCACGGTAAACGTACTGTTTACTGACATTTGTAAACTACTGAATTACGGCGGCCATTACTCATGGTTTGGAAAAGTGTTGAATTAGTGGGCTTTAGAGTTACTATTGCACTGACTTAACGCTGGCCTGGTCAAACGTTTACTTACTGTATACTGCATTACTTTTCAGTGTTGTTTATTTGTTACGCCTATTTCGATGAATGGCCAGAATTTACCAGTACTACCGATGAGCAATGAACTTGTTTAACTGTTCAGTAGATGGATTTCAGCACGAATCGACTGAGAAGACATGTTTGGACAGTCAGTCTGCTGGAACATTTAGTGGGTACAATATAAGACAGTGGTTTGAGTGGGTAACCTACCTTCCAAAGAACCTGCAGCGTCAGGGCTGGCTGTTTCTGTAGCTGATTTTAATCCACTCGAAGCCTAGATTTTACTTAATGGGGTCCCTTCTAATCTGTATCCGGTATCTCAACTTAAGAAAACACTAATAAAGAGCACACTTTTAACGACCACGAAAACTGGAGAATCTGAATCAGACCCACCAAAATTGTGCTCGAACATCATGTTGATCGGAAGAGCTACCTCGACACTTTTACATTCAAATCTAATTGGCTTATTAGTGTCATCGCGAATATTGTGGATTCAAGCGGTTCCAGAGCAGTGGACGGGAAGGTTGATATACATGGTCGACATATCTACTGGTCAGATGAGTTTAACTTGATTGCTTCATGTTCATTTCGCTGAATCAACTAAAAATTATGATAATTCGAATATTCTGTGAATTTTAATGTGCGCTTCTACACACTCATAACTACCTTACACTGAGCTTGGAATCGGAAACAAGCTAAACAATAGAAACATCTAATTGACCTCCACGTGTTCTCACTTTTTGATGAGCATGCTGAACAAACATAGAAAGTTGTGAATTACCACACATAGTAAAATCAGATCGCACGAATACATTAGGTTGGATAGGTTTTTCGTTTCATCTAGGATCTTTCAATCAAAGTGAACTTCATGTTTCAGACCTACAATAGTTAGCAGGTGAGCGTCAATTTCAGCTGGCAACCGTTTCTGTGGTTGACGATTGTCTGTGAAAGACGGTAATAGCCCCGTTTTAAATCATTTTTTGTCCAGTATAAACTGTACTGTTTCATAATCTATAGAAGTATTAATACAGAATGATTCAGAAATTTAACCCCATTTGAAACACCTCCCCCGAGTGATTTGCGGGAAAACATGTCCTATGGATGGAACGTCAGACCGGAGTAAATTACACATATATGAAGCTTAGTGTGTTTTCTTGCTCTCTGCTACTTTCCTGTTTGCTTAACAAATGTCAAGTGTTAACGAGTTCTTTGTTTGATTAACGCGGAACTTATGATTGTGGTTGGTTTTTCTTTTGATGTTCACTTTGCCGATTTTTCTACTGATATTTGTGTATAACCAAACAAGTATGTGATATGGCTTACCATACATAATCGTTTTGCCATCTCGCCATTTGTGAGGCTACCTTGATCAGTGTCAGAACCAAGTGTTCATTCCATCCGAGGTGTTGGATGTTTAATTAAAGTGTGCTGAATTGTGTTTTTGCCCCGGAAGCCGCTGTTCTTATTTGGACCTTTGTTTTGTTAGAAAAACAAAATTTTTCTTACAAACCAGGTTATCGCTTCGGCACCTGGTTAGTTGTCAACTGGTGTGAGTGGTGTGGTGTAGATTGACGGTTATCGTTATTCGATCGAATGCTGAGATGTTGGTCTAATCCTGTTGGCAAATTCCCACTCGCATAGTCGAACTGAGTCGATGCGTGAAGATGCAATAGTTATCGCGAACCTGATTATTTACACCACCGTTTTCGTGTCAACCAGGTGATCTGCGCAATTCACTCTACACATGGCTAACAGATCATTTAAACCTCATGACAAAATTAACAGATAGAACGGGTAGTTTCTTCATAAGTTGGCTTAAATAATCCATTCAAATTTAAGGTAAATTTATACCAACGGGAGAGTTCTGTCGAATGGGGGAGACGATGATGTCTGGCCATCAGTCTTCAATCTCTCTAGCTGGCGGGCTGTATTAACCGTGTGAATGAATTACTGAACGATCGCGTACGAAGCATAAAGGTAAAGGGATGTGAAAACCATATGCGGGAATTGGAAAACCGCACACAACAGATACGCAGCGGAGCATGGTGTAAACAGTAAGTTACAGAGTGTCTGATGGGTGATACTTACTACTAGGACGCCTGGTGGACAGTGAGATGGTGAACGTGCACATGTGTCCTGAATAGGTTACTCACTAGTAATTTGCACACATTTAGCTATCATCCAGTATGTTTTCATCGATAAGTTTATAATGATAATAACACTTCAGAATTCAGGTACACTTCTATCGTCATAAAATGATGAAGCATTGAAAAATGACTGATTTATTTGTGATAACAGCAATCATTTCCGCCTTATTCTGTTGAAAAAAGTGTGTAATTGTTGTGTGCTTCGCATTAGAAACTAACTTTTAATTATGATAGGGGACGGCAAGCCCTCCGGAATGGACAAAGTGAGACGCACATGCTGGTCTTCTCTCCTATCCCATCGTATACAATAGATAGCGGGAGCAAACCTCATTTGATTTATATCCAGGTATCCTTACGCAATTCCTGATGCAGTTCGCCGTGCTTTCAATCATTTTAACATCAACGCTTTCAGTTAGTGAAATTTCTTCAATGTTTGTAATGTTTCCGTCAGTTGTCCTAGTTCGCTACAGCTTATTAGCCGGAATTTTAATACTGCTTTGTGTATACTCATCGTGATGTCTCAAGTGTCACTACTGACATGCACCTGTTTCTGTGTTGGAGTAGCTAACTATTGAGCTATGACACATATGATTAACATTCCTTCAGTATTATTACTAAGATAACTGGTGTCAACAGAAACGTAAATATACCTCAAGGATGATAAAGTGTGGTGAACTAAATTATGAATTTATGGTTTTCTTATCAGCATGGATCACACAGTCTCACCCCAGTTGATTTTCTAACTAGTTTAGCATTTACTTGGTCATTGTAAGAAACGGGTTAACGTTCATGTTATAACCACCTTAGGCATGAACAAATTTTAGTTAGGCGACCGACATTCATGCAATCCGACTTTACTGTTCAGGACAATTAAACGTTGTCCCATCGTTTCCGTATTGAGTACTCGAAAGGTCTGAACGTGGCACGTTTCAAACGGTGCACTGCCGAAGCAATAGAGTACAAGGAATCAATTCACATCGAACTGTAACATTTATAAACACTGTTGAAAAACAACCTTTGTTTCAACTTCAATTGTGCATTGTATCCAACTCTTTCTTTTAACTGAGAAATATGGTGATATCCTGTGAATAATGAAATAGTGGCGTGCCAACTTGACTTCAAAAAACGACGCTATCCAAAGGATTGAAAAGAATTCACCAAACTATCTTTAAAAAGTGACCTAATTCTATTTATACCTGTAAACTGGAAATGAATGCATCGTGAACATAATGTGCCAACTTTAAGCATACCAATTCCTGTCCTAAAATGCTCTGAAAATTGTCCACCAGTAATGGAACTGTCATTACGTCACGCAACCAACTTAACATTCCTGGGATACAAAAATATTCTACTGCGTGGCCACGTCAATCCCGCTGTAAACTTCCATCCGCCCTCAAGCTCACATCGCATCACCAAACCACAGAGTATTTGATGGACTCACCAGGATTGTCCAGTATGCATTCACAAAATAAACAAACAACAACATGGAAAAAGTGAATGTAATCAGGACAGTTTCCAGCCATCGTATTGCCTGAAATAACACGAGCAAATAGGCAAATATGAAGTTTATTACTTTCTACGGTGTAATATGCTGTTGTTCTCCCTCTAAATAGATGAATGTTCAGCTATTTCGGCAGCTGTGACTTGAATACTGTTCAAATTTGATTGCAGTTTTCCAGCCAGATTAGAATTGTGGTCAGTATAATATAAAGCGGAATACTAGACTTAGTTCACCTCTCTGTTAGACTCATAAGAAATTTATAGGTCTGCTCGACTGAAGTGAAAACTCAAGTCAGTTTATTCGTGCGAAAGTTATGTGAACAATTAAGCTGTGAACCTAAAGTTTAACACACCCGAGGTATCTCTATCAAATAGTCAGTCACAGTGGACTGTTTCTAATAATTGGTTTGTAGGTCGTTTCTGTCACACACTGACTTTTGATACAAACTGTGAATGAAGATCAACCAGAAGATGGCGATTCCATTACTTTTCATTGGAGATTGCATGTGGTCCGCGATTCAGCGGACATATCCAAAACGTTTGCAAAAATTATGTCAATATTCAATATGCCTCAGGATTCTACACAGACTGTGAATTAGATGCAGTACGCCAACTGAGTGTCAACAATGTGGCAACCAGATGCATGCTTTCTCCAAAGTTTCACCGGGAAACCGTTGAGACCGATATTTCATACTCATTTGGTTCCAATTTAAGTAACGCTGAAGAATTATTTCAGTTTTATTGAACTATGAGGAAGTTTGCTGATCTTTAACATATCACTGATCAGGTTTTTCGAAAGATAGCCTCAACCCCAGTAGTACTGTATACGAGTACCAAATACACAGTCTACCTATACTGGAACGTTACATTCAGAATGTGTGATAAGTAGTCAGGTTTCATCTTTCTCCAGAAATTTACTCTCCCGAATTCGGTGTTTAGCGTAAATAAACAAGTTTACCAACACTTGCATAAGCCCACGTATAAAAATAATTATCAACTCCAATCACTGTGCAGGGACTGTTAAATACTTTTAATTGAGTTGCGCTCTTTTACATCCAAGTGTACTTCTGACAAACATTTGTGAAGCATATTATAATTTCTCACAAAAAGCGGTGCTTATCAATCAGTTTGATTGAAATATCTTGACATTCAAGCAAGTGCGCATAAGTTTATGTTAGCACTTAATGTTAATCCGCAACGTGTGTTTGCACGTAAAGGTCTGCTGAATTCATTGTTCAACTAAGTTCACTAAAATAGTTTATTTTTTCTTCAAATGGGCCAGAACAAACCAAGGGCATTCCTTGGAACCTCAGCTTTAATGTATACTTATCTAGAAACCTTGTGAAATGAAGCTCTAAGTCACTACTACTTGACCGCTTGATGGCATTCTACACATGGACCGCTCACTCGAATTTCAAGCAATAAGACAAGCTTTGATTTAGTAGGGGCAAACGCAAAGTTTCATGTAGATCTGAATTCCGCGTAAAAATGCCTCGGTTAACTCATTTGTCTACAGACTGTAGTATGGGCAGTAAATCCCTACTGTAAGAATCAAGTGTATTTCTAACAGTGAGGCGCTGATCGGAACACTTTTGTAAATCAACGTGATAATTAGACGTGGAAGCTAAAAGTGGCCCTCTACATGATGTGCCTCACAGTCGAAAGTCGATGAAACACAATAGTGTCTACGATACGCAAAAAGCGTAAGTCGTTTAGTGGTCGGTTTACCCGGATGTTGTGCTGCACAGTGGCACTGTATTAATTCACCATCACCATTAGCGTGCTCACCAACAGCGACGATGCATCAATGGTACTCCCTGGTGCCACAACAACCATGAGGAAAAAATTGAGCCCCAGCCAAGAAAGGAAAGATCAGGCCATGAAAACTACTGCTCGTATACTGAAAGTTCAAAGTGAGGTGTTTATTTCTCGCAATCAAACAACAAAACCACAGGTGAAAATAAGGTAAGCTGTGCTTGCTGATAAGTAAAGGTTGAATTTATGGAGACAGTCTTTCGTGTTCTAAGGATTTCCAATATCCTCTATAGCGTGGTTTATGAAATCGGTTTTTGTTCAACCATGAAACAATGCTTGTAGACAACGTGCGAACAAGTTGCGTTATCTGTAACTCTTCTATCAACAGGTTCCACAATATTTAAGTGTGAGCACATGAGACACGTTCTTATCCAACCTGCAGCAGTTTTGACAGCAGCTGTAACCTGAGTTGGTGAAAGCTTAACGATTATTTTTCAGTTTGTGATGTAAAAACCCCTTGCATTTATGCTCTCTTTCAATACTTAACGACAGATCGATGGCGTATGATAAGCGGCAAATCGGTCAACGTTATATATCTTTTTGGATCCCATCAACTTTGGTAATACTGACTGTTAGTGGAAAGTTGCCATTTCCGAAGTTCGCAACTACCGTACAAACAGCTGGTTCCATGTTGATAAAAACTACAGCATCAAACTGGATAAGCACTGTAAGACAATGTCCTAGATTCTGTTTGCACGGATGTAAACGGAACTCCCAATAGACCACAAGAAATCGCCGTACAAAAAAAAACAAATTGTTATTCATTACTTAATCAGTAATCATACTTAAATCGGCGGGGGAAAAGTGAAACGTGAGTAAATCACAACACAGTTTAAGAAAGCACTGACAAACAACACAGCATTTTGATTGATTTTAGGTGAACATCACACACCTTTGACGGCAAACTAACAATGTGGTTCGAGCTAGTATAGTATAATTAGGCGGAGATTTTCTTGCTGATCCGACTGGAGGGAAAACAATTGCTTTTTATCGAGTACTTTTTATAATTCGTCAAATGTGCACATCTCAGTCGAAACTTGAAGTGGAATTCCGACTGGTTTGAATAGTGAACATGCAGTTTGACGGCTACCCCGAGGACATCAAACTGACCTTGACCGAAACATCATTTCGGCACCAAGGTTCAATAAACAGTGTTGAGGCCACCTGATTGCCACAACAGGAGACACACCAACGGTCTTCTTAAACTTCGATCTAGAACACTGTTTAATAGGATGGAAAATAATTGTGGTAGGGTCATCAAGGACACGTTAGAAATGCCAATTTAGTATAAGTGGACCCAACGATTGATAGTGTCTTTATCGAACTACTTGGGGTAGCAGAGATTCTTCCGGAAACATTGATCAGAGTAAAAGCCTGAAAATTGCATAAAATTTATGTTTGCAATAAAGATATCTACACATCTTGATGGCGGTGTGTTGACAAATGCGATTGAAATCAGTTAATTTCGTCTCTTATGAACTCTTGTGAAACGTTTAATTGTTTCGAACTTTATATGAATAGCCAGTTTGCTATCTGCGTCTAAAACATTCGGGAATATGGTCGGTTTCCTGTCAACTGAGAACGACTGACAAAAATTAACCGTTTCATCTAGCTTTGTGGGGTCATCGTTCGAATCAATAGATTTGAAGTTCGATGCAAACGGGATAATTAAGCTAGAGTAATAGTCAATACTTTTACAGAATGACTTCGTTTAGGTGATAAAAACGCTTAACAGTTCAGCAGAACCTTAAGAATATAAGTGAATTTAACCCCTCCCTCTAATCTAACCACTGAATGAAGTTTGAAAAATATATTTTCTCGGACCATCAAAGGATATCATGTAAAAGGTTTATTATAACTCATATTTATTCCCAAAATCCCGTCGAATTCATACGAAGTCAATTGAGTGAACAGTTGTTTTCTGTGATCCTCATTGAGCATTTCTGTTAATTACGTAATGCGCATGCGTTTTATATGTGAAAAATCGGGACGCGTCAAACGGGTCACTAAAATCATAGGCATAGGGAGAATTGCACTCTACTGGAGAGGCGGTGGGAGCGTTGCCGTGAGATATGTAATCTCCGGTGTCAAGCGGTTCACGCTTATTTGGGTTTCAAGTGGTTGTGGGATAGCTGGACATGGAAGATAGAGGGTTATCATGAACTGCTTTTTGTCACACAGGCAAAGGTTGCGGAGTCTGATGGCAGCAGATTCCGCCGTTCATCACCAACATCAAATTAGACATGAGCCTGACCAGAAGGTACTGTGGCTTGGGCGGTCGTCCATCTCAACTCTGGTGTGGAATATCTTAGTTGAAAACGTTACTAGGACGGCTGAACATTAACCAGATTAGACGAAACGAAAGTACCAGGAATGGTACAGATTGACTGCAATTGATTGCACCATATCGCTATCTCGGATAACTTTTTTAACCAGCAATTGGAGTGATCACGAGGACTTCATCCAGGCAGGCGGCACCTACTCACTTCGCTCAATGGAACAGTCGGTGTCTTTGTATTCCTTGGCTATAAATAAAATAAATAGATAAACAATAAACTCAAGACAGTTATTCAAGCTAATCCATTGCTGTCACGATGCTAGTTCGGTGCTTATGGTTCTATTATGGTTAGGCGAAATAAGACAATGTAAACTGAACTGTTGCTCCTGACGTGGTTAGAATGATTATGAGCTGTATGGATAAGCAAATAAACCCGTTTAAAACTATACACGGACGCCACTAGAAATAGAGATGTCCAATTCTGGTTGGATCTTTCTGTTGGTGGGTGGCACCAATGAGCGAAAGTTGTTATGTACAATAAACATGTGTTAATCATTGGCAACTGTGGGAATTCGAACTATACTTACGCACAATTATTCGCACGCGGATGGAAGAACAGCTTTAAAGAAATCACTACTCCAAAAAGAATATGTGATTTGCCCATTTTTCAACGATTCGAAAAGGCCCGTGCGTTAACTGGAAGTCGAAGGTGTTTTGGCGAACAGTCTGTTTTCGGTTATTCGTCATCGGGCCAATCACACATTTTATACCATCATGGGTGTCAAGCGAGAGAAAAATCAAGAGTACTTATTCACATAACTACGTCAAACGGTTGTGAATTGGAGGACAATAAGTCGACAAAATTGAGTGACTCATCTAAATTCAGCAAAACGCTAAACAAGAAAGATAGGACCGATGCGACCGAGAAAAACAGTTCTTGAACTGTAAGAAAGCTAAAACAACGGAATTCGATAGATTCCGCGATATTCGAGCGAATTTGATCAACTGGAACCATAATACCCAGATTGTATGTTTTACCAAAGGTTCACAAGGGAGGTTGACCATTAGGCTGGATTCTTGATATCATTCGATGACACAGTGGCTAACAGAGTTGCCAGAACCAGTTCGGAAGGACATTGCAGTGCACTCGCTAAAAGACGTTTGAGTGCGTTGATCCTATCTGGTCGCTGAATGTGGAAAACCAGAATGTGTTTTGTGATACTCGGAATCAGGGACTTCGAATAGCCCTGGAAATCGTACTTGAATTGAAACGTCCCACGCAAGTAATAAGTAGAAGACCTGGTACTGGTTGCAGTAAGCAATTGTTATTCATGAATTGAGACGCTGAATTTATTGATGTACAACAGTATTAGAGAAATCACAGTCTGCCAATCTCATAATCTGTTAATTGGTGCATACGGAACAGATGAATTGGCGAAGAACGGAAGGCACAACACTCAGACCGTTCGTCCAATCCTTATGTTGTATCTTTAACGCGATACTTGGATTCGCTGTTTGTCAGATTTTCTGTTGTGTCGGGGTTTGGATAAGCGGTGAATCGAGTAGATTTCTACTACAGTTTTCCCTCGATATGTGCTCCTTGTTCACGAGTGTACCACTTGTACAGACCGCTGACTACCTCTGCGGTTATATTCGTTCCGAAGTTATAAATGTGAGCTTACCCGAAGATAAGCCCAAGTAGCTGGTATCAGTTTGCACACAGAATGCACAGTTCCAGATTGATGGGAAAAGCTACCGTAAGATTCACAGCATTGCGATGAGGTCACCATTAGGCCCATTGTTGACAGCTATCTTCATGGCAATGTTAAAAAGAACTACGCTACGTGGGATTATTGACAGTAGCGCTTTCTACGATAGGTACGTGGACGACATCATCTGTGTGGTTGACGAAACTACGGATCTAAACAGCCTACTTGCGGAGGTGAATAAAGCACATCCTAATATCAACTTCACACTTGGGGCCTAGAAAGATGGACAAATATCCTTCCTGGATGTGGCACTGAATCGTCGTGCAGATGGTTCACTTCAGAGGGCTATTCACAGTAGGAGACTTGGAATGGCCAGTACACTCATTTTTTTAGTCACTTATCTGTCAGAGAGAAGAAAAATCTCGTTCGTAGTTTAACTCACAGAGCTGTGAGGATATGTACTCATGGCATGATTGAGAAGGAAATGGTGTTCTTACGGCGGATATTCACGGAGAATGCCTGTCGTGTAAACTTTGTGAATAAACATATGGAACTGACAGAACCAAAAGTTAAGCTTCCATCTGCGGAAAATAAAGCGGTTTATATCACGCTAGACTACAAAGACTAGGCGTGGGCTGAAGTGGTGACCCAGATAATAAGTAACGCAACTGAAAATACCTACAGTGCGGCACAACTGCGAATCACATGCAGGTCTAACCCGGTAGCCCACGTACAACTCAAAGATGCTTTGCCCAAATGTTTGACTTCATTGTGTGTCTACTCCTTGACATGCTCGTGTGGAGCAGGTTATATCGCTCGCACAACTAGCCGCCTTTCTCAGAAGGTAAGTTAGCACCACCCCACTTGGCTAGCTAAGGGCGGGGTGAAATCCACTTTGAGTGGAATTTTGGCGCACCCTGTAGACACAGGGCACTAAATCCCCCCGGAACTGGCCTTCTAGCCCATTTACCACCTACCCAGCTGCCAATCCGAAGAAGTCAAAACTCGTATTCTGGCCACCGCGGAAGCGATAGGAATTCGGTTGCGCAATCCACAAGAAGTTTGTTCGAGCCCTACGATTACCATGGCCCCCGTTACCCATTTGACAACTCCGGAGGTCTATTTTGTCGACTAATTGTCCTCGATTCACAATGGTTTGACGTATTTATGTGATTAATTACTCTTGATTTTTTCCCGCTTGACAACCTTGATGGTATAAAATCTTATGTGATTGGCCCGATGATGAATAACCGGAAACACCTTCGACTTATTATCGATTTTTACCAAAGAAAGTCACGATTTACATCTCTTGCATTCGTCATCGGAATAAATAAAGGGAACCAGTTGCTTCCGAGAGAAGATCAAGCGAGTCAGATGGGTACACGCTTTTGATACAGCGGTACCTTTTACATTTAACTTTTCTACGTGACGTGGGTTGAAATTTGCAACTTTTCTTACGATAAAATTGCTCCAACTCGATGTGATGCTTACTCTGTCAACGACCGTACACCAGCGAAATTCACTGTACGTCATATAATTCATCAGCCAACCTGCAATTCTGACGGATCTGTGTTGGTAGAAAAGTTAGGTATTAGTTCGAATGAATGGCTCAGTGTATACCAGAATCATCGCTGAGTACCAAGATTTGGCTTGATATGACAGCAGAACAGTTAGTCCCAAACTTGACGTCCTCTATTACAGAGCACTTCATTGGAGATATTTTTGAGCCGTTCACGTAGCCTCCATCAAGATCGTCCAGCATAATTCTTTTCAACCGGAATCCTAAACCGTTCACCTTCTCCATAGCCATTCTAATTATTAAGTCGAACGAACGCTTCTAAATCATGTCACGAAGATATTCACCAAACATATTTGTAAAGAAACCTCTGAATAAAGGGGTTTTGCAGGTAAGTGGATCGAGCAATTTAAATAACTATTGTGTGTTGTACGGTTACTCCGTAAGAGTGTGAAGAGTGTTGCTGAAACGCGTTTCATCAACACTGTACATAAACTCATGGTTGACGGAGCACTTAAATTCCCTTATGAAATTTCCTGCTTTCACTTCCACTTTCTCTAATAAAGCCGTTGTCGAAAACAGTGGAGGGCAAACTCGCCTTTCTTCCATCCGCATCTGTGTGCCGTAAAACTAATTCGCGCTGGTACTTCATTGTCCATCGGCAACCACCCATAACACATTTGAGTCTCACCCGCAAACCCCAGTAAAACGCTCTCAGGAGCCAGTCATGTGGCCCACCTAAAAATAACAGCCAAACAAATCACCACATATTTTCCATTACGACTATCTTTCCTTATTGCTGCATTCTGATTGTATACATAAATTGAATTCGGCCCTTGTAATTGTGCATATTCAGTAATATTCACCAAATCCGTGCGCTTACAAACGTGGCCTTTCATGTTCCGTATATATATATATATGTATATATATATATATAGTGAGCGGCAGAACAGTCTCATTCCAGCACATTTACTTGTTTGATAACGGACCTTTGTGTGGATTTGGAACGTCACAATAAATCGTCCACTACTTATTGTGTACTCCCTTTTTCAATTACCTTGTATTTATATATGGATATGCATGTCAGTCTGCAAACTGCCCTCTGGATGGTTTAGAATTCCAACGTCTTTACTCGCTATGAGTTGAGAACGGAGGTTTAGAATGTACACACTGGTGGATGTAGCCATGCACACTTCACGATAATAGCTAATTTTGTGCATGTTCAAGTACAATGTAAACATACTCTCGTCACTTGTACCTCATCTTTAGTTGCTGTGTGTCCTTTCTCTTTTAACCGAAATTAACCAGACAAGCGGATATCAAAAATTGTTCTAAAATGTTTCAAAGGGGCTTCTTTAATCAGTCTTAATCTGTGGTTGCCAGCGAAGTAGTCAATTGCTCTTGTTGCCTGCACAAAAGAGAAGTTTAACAACCGAAGGGAGTCAGTTTCCATACTGTCCTGCAGCCCGAACCGCCATCGACGTGATAGATTCAATTGTGCGGTTGTCAAAATTTTATTGAGAGGCAGCTGTGAAGTATGTCAGAAAAGTGGCATCTGAAGCTTCACTGTAGCTTTATTTTATGGGTTAGATTATATTGCACCAGCTCAACAGTCTAGAACAAACCGTTGCACACAGTCGACAGAATCTGCTGTGATATAAATCACGCAAGGTAGCGTTATGGACATCGTTTTTGAGTACATTACGGGAAGGTAAACGTGACGCCAATTGTTGTTCCTTTCTCCTTGTCTGGATTTAAAATGTACTTTGAGATTAGTTCATAATACTAACCCACTGAGAATGTTAAAAATGAAATATCGGTAGTCAAGGTTACGGTTCTTAAAATCTCAGCTGCTCATCATTCTGTCATTTTAACATTACGCGTAGAAACCCTGGTGTCCAGGAACGCTGTTTCTAGTCTACCAGATACTATAGCTTCTAGTATACCAATCAGAAGTGTCTGGATTGTTCTCATGCCACTGGTTCGTGAGAGTGTCAGTTAGGATGACTATTCGAGACTAAAAACGAGGAGTACATGCTGGGATTATTCGCGTACTAGTTCACACTCCACATTCAACTGCTATTTGTAAGATGTTTAAATTTTGATATACACCGATCGACATTTTATTTCCAGTTGATTTGAACTAGTCCGTCATTTATAGTTAGTCTTCCTAATCTAAAGGCAATATCCTAACTTCCCCGGAACTCTGAGGGTCTAAATGTACGTCAGATTGAAATCGCCGTATTTCTGGCAAAACAAATACTGGGCCGTAATGTTCTGGATGTAAAGAGAATAGAATGCAAAAACGTCAACAATTTCACAAACACAGCCCGTTACTCAGGCTTTCACAACCATCGCCGACGATTATATTTGTTGTTCCTTGGCTTCGTTTTCCCTAACTACGATCGCTACAAACCCTAGTTTCGGATAGGTTTCACACTACGTTATTCGTTGGTCATAGAAGGAACGCCAGTGCGTGTTTCCCTGAGACAGCTGTGTCGCCATAAAAACAAACGCGACCTACAATAAACTGTCTCACCAGTTGTCATCTTCGGACTTACGAATAATCTACAACCCCCTGAATTCTCTCAAAGTTTGTCATAATGCAACACTCTAACATGCTGTGGACAACAATCATCAGTCAGTTGTGTTGTTCTTGGGGGAAAACTCATAATAATTGTTGCAAAACGAGTCCAGTGTAAATACGGCTGACTAACCGGAAGAAAGTAAACGGGTGCGATTCGAAAAGTTGCTTTCCTAATTAAACGGTGTTGAAAAAGATGTTACAGAATTTTAAAGGAAAACGGCAGATTATTGTCACGTAAAACAACACCTAAGATATAATTACGAGAGGTCATGAGTTTCTCCCAGTGTTAGTGTGGAATTTGCGTGAGTCGGTTTCAGAAATAATTTGCAAATTGGTTCATTTATTCTCTCTTACTCTATAGTGAAATCTGAACTTGGAGCAAAGTACCTGCCCATATGCCAGATAGAACCATGCACTTACTATTAACAATTGCGGTTTTCAAAATCTCGATGAACTCAAAGTCTTAGTGAGTAGATTAAACATAACACCACGGGCGGAAGCAAAATTAGCTGTCTTGTTCCATATATAATCTGTTGAACGCCTGAACCCTCCGCAACACAAGTGAACCACCTGCCAAAGAAATCGTATTACTAGTAAATGGACTGTACCGCTATGTCTTGTTTTAAACGAAATGGACACGTAAAAGTATGGAGTGTAGGGCGTTTTGGTAGCTAGTATTTTTACAGCAAAGCTAGTAATTAGTTGATCGGTTGACCAACCGCAATGCAGACGATATGAAAACTATGGCGGGTGTATCCATGAGACTCGTTGAATTACAAGTGCACTTCGGCTTTTACCACAAAAACACACTTTCCTTCACAACCTGAAAAACAAGTGTAGTAAGGACGGGCGGTTGCACTATGCTACTCACACCACCACTATTCCGTAACAAGGCAACAACATGGATTTAAACATCGAAATGGCCGCGGGACAAATACGGGAAAGACAGAGGGGAGGGTCATTGGAGTGCAGCATTACATGGAATGGCTCTTGTAACATGAGGGAACTGAGCACTGGTGTCCATAGTGACCGAGACGTCTTGAGACCTGTGTCATATGCAAATGGGTGTTCTCGTTCGTAGTCCGGTTGAAACGAATAAACCGTGTACTGGTCTTCCGGATAAGTAATTCCGTTGGTGGCTCACAACACAGTTCAGCAAACTGTTTTCCGACGTGTCTCCGTCAAGCCACGGGGATGGCACGATAACAAGTAAATCACACTGTAAAACAACTGATACAGATCAGTGTTCGAAATCTAATGACTGTCCGCCATCAAGACGAAAGAAGAACGCAGCCCAATGTTTGATTGAAGATAAAGAACAGTTTCTATTTAACACATTTCTTTTAAAATTGCTGCCCCGAAAAGTTCGCTCTCAATAGCATGCTGATGAGCATAGAGAAAGGTATACGGCTGACTGCAGACTGAAAAACAGTTCGCACGCTGTTACTAACCAGAGACGAAATGTCTGCTGCAGTCATAACGAAGAAACTTTTGTGTTTATCGTTTCGCCTGTTTCTGTGGAACAAGCTATAACATGGCAAATATACGGACGCTTCCGTGGACATAATCTAATGTGGCTATATTGAAGATAGATAAGTTACAGCTCACCAGCGGTCATCGCGCGTCTGGTGCAATCAAACTATTCAGCACACCTTGCCGAGTTGCTTAGGCCAATCTACCAAGTTTGTGGAGTGCAATCAAAGCATGCCACCGGTCGTTCACTGGAGTTGAAGAGACGAATGTACCTAGCTTACACTCACCCACATGGTGCGCAAGAATTGTTTGGTCGAAGCGTTGGACCTACCTTGACCATATACCGATTAAAACGTGTTACGTTTGCTGGTTGATTTCTGCACCGGGTAGATGTTATACAACTGAACACCAGGAATCGGATCAAGATGTTATCAACCTCCTCAGACGAGCCAATATAAATATGCTGTAGATAGCCTGGTCATGAAGCACCTTAGGTAGGTTTGTTTCTTGTGCGTTTCTTCCCATAGTCATACAGAACGTGGTTACTCAAGGGTTTCACACATACTCTTCTAGAAGCCTACGATACCGTGCTGCATTTTTATGGCATGGTGAGTTGCACCTATTGGGGATTGGTCTCACTGAATAACCTTACTTATTCATTTTGATACCTCATACAATTAGGAAATTTAAAAAATCCCTAGTTATACTGCCATCAGATTACACCTGATTGGTTAAGGGTTGCTACTTAAAATGATCTGGAAATTTTGTTCATTCTAGCGCACATGTCTATCCGGCTGTTGTGCTTGGTCTAATCAAATAAGGTCTGTGATATTTTGTCCACATATACTTTGTTTAAGAGTGCTATGACAAATCTTTTATCTGGTGATGTGAGTAGGATGTTATTAAGGCTGCACAATATTCCAAACGCCTCAAGGTGTCTCAATAATGGGTCTTTGTGTTTCATGCTAGTATGAACATACTGATAGCAGCCGTTTGGGAGTTCAGAGTTGGATTGTCCTGGATGTATACAAGACGCGAGAGATAACCGATTTTTTGGTTGAGCAGCTTTTCAAACCGCAGTTCTGTAACTTGTCTGTTGATAAACCGAAACTGACTACAGAATTCCCATCCCGAAGTGAAAACTACCTATGCTGCATCAAACTGTGCATTTGAATATTCCGAACAACACTCCAGGTCATTGGTCTAATCTTCACATATTGCGTCATTCTGATTGTTCTCTTTCTGTCTGTACGGTTATCCGACTGACTACCACTAACTTGCGGAGAGTTGTGTGCGCCCTCTTTGATCGTTAACCCTGGATCGCGATCACAAAGACCATTGACCGCAGTTCACTATAACTTGAAACAAGCTTTTGATAGTACTCGGACATTGGCAGCAGTGAACAAAGTTCGTGTCTTATCATGTAATCGATCAGGTCATACACTGACTACTTGTGAGTAGTGACTCATATGTGCAGGCGGATCAGCTATTTCCTAGGCTTGAAATGAGTCACATCAAAGATGTAGTGGAGGGGAGGAACAACCTAACTGGGGTAGTCTCATTTACAAACAATTTTAATCCGACAAGGCAGTCGAACTGAAAAACAAATTACATCAGCGTACTATCAAAGTATGCGACTCACTGGCAGGTATATCCACTACACCAACTGGAAGTGAAGCTAACGGTAGAGCAAGACAAGAATAAACATTTTTTATGTCGTTAGTAATCGGCACACTTCACCCTTACAAAGAGCAAAGCAGGCGGCCACTACAGAAAACTTTACCTCCAAAGAGAGCGCGACCATCATTTTACCAAGACAACGCCGTGAGTACACACCAAATAAACGGTGCGTTTATATAAAATGGAATAAAACAGCTGAGATGTACAAGGAACATCATAAAGGCTAATACCTCGGGAGCCTTTAATCATTCAACGACGTTTCGTAGGAAGACGTCGTAACGCGTTCCATTTTAATAAAAACTCTTTGAGACGAATGAAATTAGCCAGTTCCAATTTTTTGGAACTAACTGGTAAGGTCTTCTTGTTCGGTACAACTGACATTTCTTTATGAACAGTCCCATTGTAAGGACATTGTAAGGCAGACGTTCTATTCGATCTAATGATATTCATGGAACAAACTAACGCTGCTGTAATTTCCTGTTGAAAACGGGTGTGTAAAAGTATACTGGTATACAGATGGGAATTGTGCCAAGCACGTTGAGTTCACTTAAGCACGTGTACCACTCATTCCCCATATACGCCTATGCACACTGTCACAAGTTATTGCAGCCCCAATGTGAGATCACAGAGAGGTGTGTTGAGCGTTGGTTGTGGTGATATTTTCCCAGATACTAGAATGTGCGAGCAAAATTCACGGATGTTCGAAAAAATTGCCGTCACTCTTTTTGGACACAATATTTCCGGCACCGAACACAGTCGTACGAAAACAAACAGTGCATTCCTTATGGGTTCACCTTGAAAACCTTAAGGCTAATCCTTTAAAGCTCGTGTACTGAACTGTATTGAGTTGTGTCGGTGGTTAACAATAACATCATCCTGAAATACTGCATGTAATAATAGTGGTTAAGGCTCTCGCAGCTGGTCGCTGTAGCCCTTTGATGGCATGATCCACGTATGTCCCACGTTTAGTTGACCTTATAGCAACCCACTCATGAACTGAGTCAGAATCATCTAATAATCTGCAAATATTTCAACCGTTGATGAATTGATCACATTTTAACAACTTTTTGCGTACTCTTCCATTTAACTTCTCTTGAAATATCACGAGCTATCAGTACAAACCTATATTCCAGTCGATTGTCAGTTGGCTGCATGATGGTCAGTGAGCCGAATGATCGAAATTGTGCCCGGATGAATGTAAAGGTCATGCAGCTGACCACTATCACCAGATTGGTAGAAAAGATAACGGCAAACTACTCACATAAGTTGTGTGGAAATTCAGCAGTTAAACAAATTTGCATGAGCGCCGAGCTCATTTCAGTTAATTCGAAAATCACTCGTTCAGTGCGAATTAACAGTGTTCACTGTTTCTTCATGACTGTACTTCAGAAACAGCTCTCGTCACAATAGTGCCTCGTCAAAAGTTTTGGGCTTTCAGACGCAAGTGACATCGACCGGACCGAACTGAGGCACAGCAAAATAATTAGCTTGTGTCAATTGTAACCATCGATATTTCAATGCTAAAAAGTTTGACCTGTTGGGATTGCAAGCTGCTGAGTTAGACACTGTAGATAGTGAGATCTAGAGAATGTACATTCTGTTTGGAGTTCAAACGCCTTGTTTCTGGGACAACATCATCGATCTTTTGGCGGAGGTTACGGGTTGCAAGATAGCAGTGCACTGGTTCACTAGGAAGTTGTTTTTATCTTCTCAAAAATACGAAACTGTTCAAATGCTGTAGTTTAATTTCACTTAGTTCTTCTTATTAGATATGGTTAGATAATCATTACATCCGGAAAATGGTGTAGCGAACAAGCTCGTTTTTGGTTATTCATCATCAGGTCAAAAATGTAACACTTACATGAAACTCTATTTCATATAACCATTACAATTCAAGTTAGGAATATCACGTCGGACTACTTATACGTTGTTCTGTATTTCCTCATCACAAAACGTGATTAAGTGCTATGAGGTATGCTTATTAAACTGAACAAAGATGACGATCGATGGGATTCGGGGAAAAGTGAAATGTATTCCGGCTTACTGGAGTTCACCACGACAACGACACTTGTATACAATTATGCATTCCTGCAAGTACCCTGCGCTATCCATTCTTGCGAAGCATGGCGTGATTTCTTGCCACTATATCAAGCACATTACGCTCACCTCAACAAACGTGCGGTTTGCTTCGGGAATGAACGCGTTCAGATATAAGTTCAGATTGGGGTAAAATCGGAGAATAGGTCGAGTAAAATAAATTAGTGTAGTATGGCGTGTTTGCCAGCAATTGCTGTCGGAGCTAATGCAAAATAGCTACGACAGTACATTATGTCACTTACTTAAAGCCAGTTACAGAGAGTTACACTTGACTTTTTGTGAGGTCTGTAACTTCGTAAACGGTTTTTTGTCGAAAGTTTCCCAGGATGTAGAAATGCACTACTGATTGAAGTTATTTAATTGTCCGTTAGTTGGTCTTCAAATCTCGATAGACCAGGGGTACACTAGTATAAGCAAAACGGATTCAGTTAAATCAATCAGGAAAGTAAACAGATGCTATGTTGCGCTATATAAATTATGATGAAAGCTAATTTTAGGACAGATTTGATGAAGCTCGTCATCCCGGTTACATTGTTTGAAATAAATACAAGAACTAAATTTCTGGCTGCAAGTAGAACAAATCTGATGAAGACTGTTGTAAAAATTTGAGTACCATATCATGCAGTTGAAATGAGTTATGATGACCTAGCTATGTGAATGCTTGACTTGGCTTCCTAATTGTGTGCGTTATACCCGTGCTTTAAACTGCAAGTAGGTGATAGTGCCAGGACATATTACTGAAAGAAGTTGCTGATCCGAATGTCCCATACTGGTTGTCTACGAGACAAGTTTTAGATACTGTGTGACGTTAGGACTGTGCAAATCGAACGGCACGTTATTAGGCTTCACAGATAAAGAGATAGGTAATAGGTAGCCGGTGAACCAATGAATTTAGGGACCATCCTCAGCATAAATTTTGAGATGCACTGGCAGTTATGGATAATCACTCTTGTCAAAAACTTCCAAAGATGTCAGATAGTCTGCGCAAATCGTATTTCATTATTTTTCGGTAGCAATTTAACCAGAAGCTCATCAACCATTCTCTTGGAGCTTATGTTGTTCGTCCGCAAATGTTGAAAGTCAGACCTATTGTTTGCAGTGTTGCTTATCAGGTGGAACCACAGCTAGTGCGAAAGCAAACAGCATTATCGTGATCGGTCTATGAACAGTGGGTTCGTTGGTATCATAAGTCATAAGGATGGTTCGGACAGTGTATACCCTCCAGGCAGTGGGAAGCACACGAATCACAGTTATCGCGACAGTTATTTTGCATACCGCTTAAGCACGACCATAGAAGTAGCACCACGAATCAGAAGACTTACGATTACGAAGCGGTACTATCAGTTGGAATATATTGTGTGGTGCAGAAATTGCAATTTACTGATACCATTATTGTTAATCCCACAACTGATGCTGGTGGACAGCACGCTAGTAATCCATAATGGTAACGTCATCCTGTTTAATAGAGTGGTCCACCATGTATGACTCGGATTGGACATGGACTGTTTTTGATATTGGTGATTACGGTGCTTCAAGTTGTTCTTGGATTAACACCAAACCTGTAAAGCGTTCGCCGCCGATACCAACGCGTTTAATTTTGTAAGGTCACTGTTGTCTAGTCAAAAGTCAAATGGTTTTCACTTCTTGTTGGTTAAGTACATTCAGGATAACAAATTTCGAGCAGGTCACCTTACTACGAGCTACTGCTTTGTGAAGAGACTAAGTAGATTCCTTCACTCATGTGAGTTAGGTTGCTTAACGGACACATCCTCTTGGATAGCTCGGAAAACTGCACTGACAAAATACTTCTAGGGACAAGCTAAAGACAAGCAGGTTCCTACATCAAGCTAACAGATATAATTAAGCCGTATCACCAGAATTGTTCAGTCCGCCTTTCAAAAGTTGTTTAAAATTTTGAGAATCACACTGGTGAGTCAGCAACCAACCAGGTGTACTTAGTCATTGAGCCATACAGGTGAGGACAGCGCTGATTCACGACTCATCCTACGTTCCAAAGACCACTGCATCGTAAAGTAATTTATATTTTCAATCGCTTACCATGAATATGTTGATCATGTACATGCTTTAATATCGCGTGCTTTTCACCCATGCACTACTAGTGATAAAACCCTCTTGCACACATTTGATCTCACTTCACACCATCAACGTATTGGAGAGCTGTTTTGGCCTTCGTGAATTTCGTTGGCATCATGACCCGCCACTATGTGTCAATTTTTCGACTCGCCGGATAATAGCATTCCACCCAACTGTACGTCAGACCACTGGGTCACAGTCATCGGGTTGCTGAAAGTATGTGTGTAACCTTCCTTGGCTGCTGTACTCCAGTACCTCAGCGACTAAACGCATTCAGGAGCTTGCTGTTAATCCACAGTCTCAGCAATTATGATTCTATGGCTAAATGGATTAACGGTTGGACTACGTTGCTTTGTAGAGTAATAAGTAACTATGTAGTCACAGTTAATGGGTTCGATCCGGCGGTGTGACTGGTGCTGCTCAGATTCAGCTAGGTGAAAAGAGTTGCTACCAGTTGGTTAATAGTCATTTGGACGGGCTGGTCGCAAAAGCATCTGTCAACTCAATCTGGGACCGTGATGAACGATTTATAGTTTGCAGATCAATTATAAACGGATAGTCAATTGTATTCTGTCAGATAATTAATCCGGACAACTTAAAAAAAATATTCTGTTTATTTTCAGTTTGTTATCCATTTTTGTTTCCACAACTCGTACGAAACAATGGTAATAGCCCAAAGACAGTCACACACAAAATGTTCCCACACCCATCGTTGCCTTCGGTGTGAGCGCCTGACAATAATGCTTAAAATCAATATTTACTATTATAAAGCAATAGGATGGCATGCGGTGAGAGAAACTGCGTTATATAATTTTATTTCCTGTTTCCAGTTAAAACCCAATACATACAATTTTCAAACACCACCTTGATTAGTTTCTTGAACGTAATACTGACAAGCTAGCTAAAACCTTCTGATAAAACATTTTGGAAACCACCGCATGAACACCTCTGTTAAACCTGACTCATTCGATTCGTAATTGAATCCCTTGTTATGGGTCAGTGAGAAAAGTAATCAACACGTATAGGTCATAGTTGTTCCACTTTGTGACGATAACTGAACCAGGCCTGCGGTGTAGAGATGACCGTACACAAGGATATTGTTATGGGCTGTTGAGCAAACCAGGGTCAGGTTTGCGGTTGACCTATATATCATCAAAAGCTGTTGAACAGGCTTTTGAAGACAGAGTTTGTTCAACAGATTTGTAGACAAGAGGCCTTACAGAATGGAAAAGTCTTGTTTGCACGAAATAAATTTGTAAATGCTAAGCTAATTATTTTCGAAATGTTTACCTCTCTTGCCTGGACTGTATTGAAATTAGTGAAAGCAATTTAAAATGCATTTCAGCGTGAACTATTTACATGAAGTGAAATTTTGTTCTAAACTGATGTTGATTAGCCAGTACAAAGGTGACTTGATTTTTTCGTAGACTTCTTGCCGTTAAAACAATCAGTCACTCACCTAGTCGTTTGTGATATCGTAAGCCTTGGTTATTTACGGATTAGCTGCCAAACACCCGAATGATCTGATCTCAACTAAGGACGTGATCTCAAAAGCACCTTACGAATCATAGATTTATGCGTTCGGATTCGGAATAGGTTGGGAAGAGAAGTTGAAAAGCTGCAATATTTGTTAGTGATACCCTTAAAAATTATGGAACATTTTCGATATACAAGTAACACTGATGTTCTGTTATCTTCCTTTAGTGCTTTACCGAAATATGATGAAGAATGTAAATTCCAGTTCCAACTTTCCCCTGCACAAAACGACGACAAGTGAAGCTGTTTTGTGTGAGCAATATTAGCCTTCACCATATCTTCGATCTCCTGATTCTGGTAGCGCGAAACGTACTATGTGAACAGTGTGTGCATCCGGTGTATTTGTTAGTGCTGCATCCATAAAAGTGCGGACAAAGAAAACAATCGATTGCATTGTGCAGTAAAGTTACTGTGGAACCGTGGGCATGTCGAGATGGGATAGTAGATAAACCATACATGCAGAATTGATGACAAGTGTTACGTGATCACCGGTCACCAGGTGAACCCAACAAGATCATTTCGAATGGTTGCCGTAATTAGCCGCCGTCAGCCAACATGTTCTACAAAGTTTCACTTAGCATGCAATAGTGGTCACTGCTGTTCAAACAATCTAAATGGATCATTATTGGTTTTCTGTTTATGGCTAAATAGGAAATGCGAACAGTTACAATACTGTGCTTTTCCATTTGTTCACATTGGTCTACGAACCAGTAAATGTTCCATTATGTATACCAGTCTTTAGGTTGCGCTCTAATACCTTTCAGAAACCTACCTTCTAGGGTTTTACACGGCGTTATGCAGTTGACCAAAATGGTCAGTTTTAAGTTGTATGTGGAAACATCAAGATTATAGTCTCAAATAAAACCGGGACAAAAATAACAGATTTCGATATTGCATTTGTTGTACAAGCTGAGCCACAAGGCCATAGCATAGACCATAGCGAAAATGATCTGTCGGTTATAACAGGATCTACAGATTCTCATTTGGCTAGTACAACACGACTAGAGTCCGCTAACTGCCGGAAATCATATATCCATAGGAGATTCAGTTAAATTCAGTCAACTAGGTGGAAAATCTAGTCCACGTTTGATCCTAAATACAATATTCACATGAAAAGTTCCGTTCACCTCAGTTCAAAAGGACACATCAGACTCGAGTCCGGCCTATTACTAGTAAGTAACTGCGTCCGGATCTTGGTTTCAATTGTGGATTTTGTGGTTGTCCACTACACAGGGAGATGGCATGATCGGATTTCCAAAATCTAACCAGTCAACCATAATAGCTCTTGGGTAGTATAGAGAGTACCCAGCTCTTTCACTAGCAGACCTCGTAACCAATCTATCGGCTGCATAGTAAGGTGGAAATTACCTATGTAAGCTAAACTGTTCAACGCTTTTTTAAAGTTCAATTGGAAAACGTCACCAATGTAATTAACATTATAAGAACCATCATCAAGGCTTCATATTCGGTATGCTGTTTAGTTGTTCGACATTTGAAATGAAACGTAAAGTCGACGTCTGTTGCCGGTAAGACTTAACAGTAACGCCCATCTTTCCACATACCGCGTTTAGCTAGCAAATTGTGATAGCATAAGAAGAGCCTATTAATCGATAAACCTCACATTATTTTCTATTCTCCACTCACTTGCAGACTTGCCAGATATTTCAAAACAAATACAGTGTAATTTCTAAACAGCAAGTTACGCGTTCTTTTTGGTGAATCTCACTCAGACGAACCAACATTTATTTTGTGAGAACCTGCAAATATTATTCCCGCCTGTGGGTTATATCTACTCCAGTGGAACATGCATAAGTTCTTCCACTAACCAATAATTGTGTCAAAGAACATGTTTAAACTTTTAAACACCATCGCCTGAAGGTTTAGAAGTTTAATTTACAACAAATCTAAACACATCTGTGCTAGACACTCGATTAATTTTTAGATATGTTTACCGCTACCGCTAAGATATGAAGAATATAAAGCGCAAAGTCAGAAAATACAAGATATGAATTTTTTGCTTGCCCAATAAACCTGGTTGTTGTCTAAGAAATGAAAGTTTCTCGGATTTGGTACATATCGTTGTGTGTGGTATCTGGCATGTTTGTATCTTCTTTGTTCTCTCAGTTAAACAACAAATCATCTTCGTTGTTGCTTCAATGGAAAAATCTCAAGAAATGGGTATATTGCTCCATCCACGCTTTTTTCCTATGGACGGATCTTTTGGGTGGATCCATCCATTTTGCGATACATTAACACATCAGCAGAAGCAACCTTTTCTCTCTCTTCACAGTGGACTGTATTTTCGAGTGTGTTATTAAATAATAGAATATGATCTTGTGTAACAGTGGAGTCATCGATCAGGCCGAATATTATCTACACAGCAGCTATAAAACAGAAATTCGGAAATTAGGGGTGCTAATTGGTTGAGCCTCACTTTAGCCATTAATACGTTTGCGAACAACAAGCTGAAGAACGTAATTCATCAATACTGAAGAGATTAAAAGCAATACACACTTGTCAGGGTCCCTCATGATGTGATTAAAAATCAGTTTTCTCAGATAACCAAACCAAATAAGGAACGGTCATTCTTTAGGGATGGTGACAGCCTGCAGACAAATCGCCAATGTCTTCCTGATCGTAAGTCGTCTCTGCTGAAAAGTAAACACGGCAACAGCTTGATAAAGCGGAACATCTGTGGGAATACGAATTACCTTTCCGTAATGACAGCTATATGCACCCCTAACAAGAAGTAACATGAGAAATGTTCGATTCCAATGATATTTCGGAAAATCAGCTGACAGAGGCTGCAATCATTTGTGAAGAACGTTAGACTTACAGCAGACAGACCTCGGTACTACTTACCGTTAGTAGCACTTATTGCGTCCCACAAGACAGTAGTAGATGGATGGAAAACGGTCTACGAGGAGATCAAATGATACATTAATGTTTTTTATATCATTGGTTATAGAATCAAGAACAATTTGTGATTAGGCGTTTTCAACTTATAATTTGGGAAAAAATATCACCCCACATGCGTTTTGAATGACCCATCGATTCATTCAGAAGTAAAAGATTGTTCGATGAATATTGCGTCCTTGGACATTTTACATGATAGACAGTATCACAAGGTTTGTGAACTGAACAATCGTGGATGGCTATTAACTACGGAATTATATCAATTAGGCAAGAATGAGGTGGATATTTGGGTATGAAACAAAACAAGTCAACGTTGCCCTTTCTTGATGAATGCTTGGGGTTTCGCAAGCTCTCCCAACCTGGAAGCATTTACCATCCACTTGGCAGGGATGCAGATTGAGTTTCTTCAACAGAGCCACAGCAAATTCTTCTGTCCCCTATTCATTTTGCTCAACAACACGAGAAAACTGAGGTCATTGGTTCCCTAGTGTAACGCGCAATCGAAACCAGCGAGCGCGCACGAATTGAATTTGAGTTGTTTGATGGGGCGTGCTGCTGTGTTGTCGGTGCCGTCTTAGCTTTCGTTTGTGTAGGTCGTGTGCATGGCTTACTGGGCCTCCGGCTGTATTTTTCCTCTTTTCAGAACTGTTGTTCGAACCCCTACTTCGGAAGAGCGCTGTCCCCTGGTGCGTCCACGTTGCCCGAACGTTGGTCCGCGAAGTCACGGGCATCCAGAGTACAGTCGGTTGGCCTGCATGTTACATTTTGGCGACCCTGCCAGGATGAAGAAAGAATTGCCGAGATAAAAATAATTGCGTCGCGAAGAATAAAAGAGTACTAAAGTTAAAAGAGAGGTAGCTTAATGGAGTGTAGAGGTATCAGAAAAGAATATTATCAGGATTAAAGAAAAAAGTGTCGAGATGAAAAAATGTACAGAAAAAAACAAAGTTACGAGAAAACGGGCAGAGGACCCGCAGGCACTTTATCCAACCTGGCAACATGAGCACCACCCGGCTGGCCTGCATGTTACACCCAGTAAACGTTTTGAAGTTGTACAAACTTCTGACGTAATCAAGGGAATAATCTGACGGCAGGCGAGGTTTCATTAGGCTTTCCTCCGTCAGGCTGTACACAGAACGCATTTAGAACAGGCAGCTGTTACATCGACGGATGGTAGTTAATAAAAACAGCTTGCTGGTAAGTGGTCCGGGATTTTGTTGATTTCAAATAAACAACAACCAAATTTTGTCGCAGCCTCCTCATTCACGTAGACTAACCAGCCGCATTTTGAAGAAACGTCCAAATCATGGGGCCCTTGATTGGAGTTAACAGGACAGCTACTGCGCCGAGGCGATCGGCAGTCTGAGTATTATTCACAAGCTATTGTAGTCAAGAGTTTGCCTATGAGTATTCCATCATGTCTTTGAGGTCACTGACGCCGTGGTCAACACGACGACTCAGCTAAAGCACGACTGGAGTTCTAGTCCTAGCCTTAGCAAGGATATGCACCGCCGAGGGACATTAACAGGAGCATAACTCGAGTGCAGTGCGTATTTTCGAGAAGGATTGGTCGAAAATTCTATGGAAATGCGACAGCATCATTCAATTTTGAACGACGTTCAACCTATAGAAGTCACCTAGGTGACACCAAATGGCTTTATTTCAGCGACACTGAGACCTAACTAAAAATACGCTCGTATTGAACCTTCTGGTAGGTGCACCTTTGCAGTTCAGCAAGCACTGAACACTTTAAAGTCAAAGGGAACCGACGTTTTGTCGGAACTTGAGTGGCCAGCTTGGTGTTTTGTACACTGTGCATAGAGACGTTTGATAGAATTTCATTAAAAACGCCATATCACTAATGTTATAAACTAAAACTTTTGCTGAATAAAACGGATCCATTCAAAGATTCCTCTAAATTTTGAATACTGTCTACGATTAACATCGTCGTCGGTCCACACTGACAGCCGATGTTTCTTGGCTGCCGAAAACTGGTCCGTAATATCCTGCAATACCTTAGTCAGAATAATGATTTTCAACCTTATGCTAACTTTATCATCTGTGAAGAATATTTCTTCGTGGCAGATGTAGAAGTGTTGATTGCTGACAGGGCGTCACCCACCAAAGCGTGTCGATGCATCTTTCAGCCACTCTGTTGTGTATGTTTCCAGGCTCCGGTCATTAGATTTGGTGTTTCTATACCGATCTGACTGAACGTTATTCTACGCACGTACTATTGAGTGTCAAATTGTAACACATCGGAACAATTTGTTTACCAAGGTGAAATGGCCACACCACGGATTGGCTCTCACTCTAATCACAAACAGCGTCTTCATTAAACCTGAGAGTGGATGAGAAATTGAGCCTTAGGCAGACCGAATATATCCAGTGGTGCTTTACATTTGTCCCAAAAGCTTACGGCTCATGGAAGGGGACTAACTAAATAGGCGAGTGTTTCGGCTGTCGTTATTCTAATTAAAACTTATCCCTTGTTTCGTTGAACTTGCCATTCTGTTTTGATCAGAAGAGCAGCATAAACTTCACTTTCCACATACAGATATTTCATAGACAATTCTCAAGCAAAGCAATACGTCTTTTCTTAAGTAAAAATAATGGATATCATTCCGACCGGTTATGGTTAAGAATGATTTGGCAGCTGCTGACTCTTAATAAGTCCACGAATAAGCTTACAATATATACCACAGAAAAATCCTTTGGTAGAATCCAAGTTTAATTCCTCAGACGCGCAAACACAAACGCGCAAATCAAATGAAAACAATTTAGCATATACATACCTGATTATCTCATATATGCAAACGTTACCATACTGTCTACCATCGCGGTGGACGCTTTGGGATTTTACGCGGAACAGCTGCAACAGAGCTTGTCTACACCTGTTTTATTCATTGACCACTCTGAGGCTCCATGTATCAGCATAGTTCAGATGAACATGGGGATATCACCGTATCTGACGATTGCCACGCCATCTGCTCCTTTTTACAAAACACCGTAGTTTCCAAGCATAGCAGGCAAACGGAGAACAATCTTACTAATAGTTTCAGTGGAATATCTGCCATGAGGAGACGAGGCCTTCAAAAACCCCAGCAGAGAATTAAAGTCAAATAGAACGACAGTCAACCAGTTAGCTGTAAAGCACAGTCTCCCATTAAAAAAGACTTGAAAACAAATGGATTGAACAGCTAGGATGAAATGTGCTGAGCGATTGCAGCTGCAGGTATGCAATTTCAACGCACTATTTCACTTTGAAGTTCCTTCCAACGGCTTTGCGATACCCAATCTCAAACGCCGTAGTTTCCTGTATCGCTGTTCTCGTGTCTATGTTAATAAATTTATGTTCATTATCTCTCATCTCAGGTGTTTTAGCTCCTCGCCTTTTCGGCGACTCCAACAGCCTAGACGGAAGTAACGCACAATACAGCTGTGAACTCATCATGATGTTGAGGGTCATACATCACTTATGATGCCACTGTCTGCGATTCTCCTCACGGAAACCGTCGTTCTACAACTACTTGCAAAACCTCATCGGTATTTTTTAAGTCTATTCATCAGAGCGACAAAATTTTCAACCGGCATGTTACACAACAAGATTCACCAATCAAATGATTGCTCAAAGTCAGAAAGAACACGGAAAATGTAAATGTGCAGTCTTATCTGCACACCTCAGACATTCCCAGTTACGCATTCTGCCATTTGTAAGCTGCACAATATGTCGGCTGCCTTGATCCGTCGCGAACTTGGAAACGGGCAACTGTCGGAAATTCCAAAACTTTATATACACACAACCAACTTGCTTCTTAAATCTAACATCCTTATGGTCAACAGCGACTCCATCTTTGTTGTTAATTAGGTCATTTGTGACCCGTACACAACAGACTTCACAATATCCTCGAAGAATTACACAGTAGGCAATCAATAAGTTGTTGAATGTATCTTTAATTTCCACAGAATCCGGACTATATCAAGCAAATGCAATAAACCGTAGTTTTGACAGTCATTTTTGTCACTGTCTACAACAATTCATACAGAGTACAAACTGAATGTCACACAGTTGCTTCAGCGTTCTGCGTATTTCTACACAGAACTCAACTATTTTCTTTCAAAAAGAATCACCAGATGGGAATTTGGCCTTCTTTAGTGCTCATCATTAGAGAATACCCTCGCAGCTGCCTGGGTTTCACTTCTGATCTTACTTTCATGAAACCACCACGTTGACCACTACTCCGTCGAATTTACATCCAGCAAGACTAAAATACCCTACCGAGACGATCAGCCATCTTCTTTTGTGTTCATTGTAGAGAGTGCCAAGCGGCTTGTAGAGGAGGCACATTAACTCTCTGGTTAGTGCCAATGAATACTTCGGTGATTCAGCCTATATTTCACCTTGAAATGGCAAGCCACTGTGGTAGACAAATCAGCTACCGAATAATTGTTCGGAGGCATCAGGTAATCAGAACAAAGACTGGGTATTTGTGCACGATAATTTGGTCGTACTTAAAAGGAGGTGAATGACACAGTTCTTAACGCGGTTGCAGCGTGAAACTTGGCCAGGGTTCGAATTCCGGCCGCGGCAAAGACTACTGGTGAAATTCAGCATAAATGAGTCTTGAGTACACATATTTTCTCTAAGGATAGGCTGAGGAGTTTGTGTAAATGCGAAATCTGCAATTCAACATGTAAATGCGTTCAATCTGTACTACTATTTAACACTGACAATTGAGGATAATTGGGTGTCGATCGATATCTTCAATAGGCAGCTCATCAAGACAGCAAGAAGACATACATTGCGAGATGCAAGCATTTCGTTTATTCTCATCAGTCGGTTACATAAAACATTCGGTTATATAGGTTAAGCGCGTAGCGTCAAAACAATGAAATGAACGAACTTCACTTGGTTTCAATCAGGCTTCACTGCCACGGCAACGAAATTGATTGCGTCAGTACCTTTTGCCAACAAAGGGCCGGTGCGTGACGCTTGATCAACATTGCCTCTGAGAACGCTAACAATCTAGGGTCGCGATTGCGCAATAGGACTGTGAATGAAGTGTCGGGGTCAACTACATGACCTGTTGCGATTAGGTGTTTGGCGATGGAAGACGCCGGACTTCTGTTTGAGTTTTGGTATGCTGACTCACCTTGAAACATTGTTTGCACTAGCCACTTGGGAATGTGCTCCGCCTTCCTCTGTCGTAAATTTCGGTCCGTTCTGCCGATGTAAGAATCACCGCAACTGCAGGTGAACTGGTAAATAACGGCAGCTATCAAGAGTGTACAATTGCAATGGGAAATTTACTTATAGGATATTGTGGGCTGATGAGTTCGTTTCAAAATTTGCTTGGTGATAATTCTGATCATTCAATCTGCGATTTGTAACAGCAAATTACAGTAGATCATGTTTGTGCGTAAGTGAGCCGGTAGTTGGTATATAAGTAGTAATTAAAAAACACGGCAAATGGATATAAAACTTTATATATAGCTGGTAGTTGAGGTTGATTAGTTTAATAACAATTCATGCCGTCTGTCATATATTGGAACGTAACACCAAATATGTAGCCTGAGAGTATTTTGTTACGTGCGCTATAAAATGTAATGGGCTTTGGCGTTGAATTTGCCAGGACTGAAAGTAAGTGTGCCAAATAGTTTACCTGATAAACTAACAAAACCATCACATTAAATTTTGATTGCTGCAAGTGTTCCCGACGTTTTTCACAATATGGCAAAATTATTTTCACCGAGATTAGGTTCGTGAGTAACTAGCCGTCGTTTTAACGTTTTCTTCAAAAAAACGTCAGTACAGTGCTCCGTAGCGTGTAAGATATAAGAGAGATTGCTTAAAGAAGTCAATATTTTTAATTCAGCTTTGCATCTATAGTTTGGAAACGCAGCTTGGTTATATTGTTACGTTAAAGTTTGATGAATATGAATATATAAACTCCTGACAAAGTAGGAACAGTTCAGTACAACTGCAATGTTCCCTGAACGGTAGCCGGAGAAGTCTATGTTGGCATATGATAACGAAAGCCTCCAAATGCCCAGAACATCTGTTCGAAAAAACGATGCTTATTAGATAATCACTCACATGAGATTACTCATTGTATCGTGTCAGAAAGAATTTGCTCTCATATGTATGTACTCTTTAAGTCACTTGTGCCTCTTGCATCCAGATCTCATCTGTTGTATAAACGTCTATCTGATCTGACTCAGAAAAAACGAATGGCTGAATTCAGTAACACGGTGCTTTTATGTATGATATTTCCAACGACTCTGCTTCAGGAATCAAAATAGGTTTAGTGACTTGACTATTAAAAATAGAGCCCTAGGTCCGCACTTTCTTCCATATGCCCTCCTGAAAGATAATTTTAAGATTAACTGAAGGTTTTTTGATATCTTATCCTGAACTGGCATCGATTCATGGCTTACTACCGAAGACTGAAGATGGACTTCGTGAGTGGTGCCAACCAACAATTATTTACAACTGCAGAAGGATACCATGTAATAACCAATCACATATTGGACGTGTCCCTCATACATTCCAGATAATCACAGACCTCATAATACGATGGCTTTAAAAGCACCGGAAAATTCGAGTTCGAGTAGAGCCGATAGGCTTTCTGGTGACTTTATCATTCACAAGTTCATTGAACGACGGACAACATACGGCCGATACTCTTATCTGCACCAGTGGTAGCGGTGTGTTTGAACCTAGAAAAAACTTTGTTCTCTCTCTCTCCTTAAGTCCCCACTATTCGTGAGGTAGAGAGTGCAGTAAAGGAAGGTAATTCGTTGGAAACATTTTATATTCATGCTACATACACAGTACATCTTCATGGGCAGCTAGCTTGCTCTTTTTCTTGCCTCGAGTAGATTTCCGCTGAGCCATCCGATCTCTATCTTATTACTCGCGTGACTAAGTGTGCTCCCGACAACACCAGCAGTAGTAGTTTTCCAGACAGTACGTTGTGTTGTACGTGCAAGTCACCAGACGACGCCAACAGGTTTGCCTATGCGACTGATCTTCACACTTGCAAACTGCAAAAAAGTTAATACGAAATCAGATTAGCGTTGATTGTATTTCTTCAATGCACTCCAACACTTGTGAGCTTCTGTTCATTTCGGTTGCACCAGCACTGTGATTCGTATAACTGCTAATATTACCGAAGAGGTTTTTATGAAAGAATGTCATTTTGAATGTAAATTCTTACCCATGCTCATGAGATTAAGCTGAAAAAGGGCGAGTTTTAGTTCAGGCAAGGTAAACGTTTCCTTATGTCAGGTGAACAACACTTGAAGCAGAGGTGTACGAAAATTGGGGCAGAAGATTATGTGATCGGATTCAAGAAAAATCTCGAAGAGTGTTGACTATATTGTTTGCCGGATCTGTGGCCCAAAAAATTGTGTGATGTTTTCCTTTTTTCGTACAACTATTCTTGACAGGTTCTGAATCAATCAGTTTGGTGTCGGTAGTACAGTTCCCTTTGTGAAGACGTGCAGAAAGAAAGTAAATGTCGGAGGTAGCAAAATCATGTTATCTAGGTTCAAATACCCTGGCTTGTCTTCCGTAGTCCCGAAAAGTTTGCATGAGACTAAAGAGGTTCTTTTATCATCGCACCATCAATCATAATCGGATGCACACTGACACAATAAATTTGACCAATCATGGATCAAGTCGTTACGTTGTGCAAACTAACTCAAACCAAGCATGGCAATAAACCGATCATCTACGCTTCCTCACATCTATTAAGAATTCAACAAAATTAACGTTCTTGTAAAAGAAATTCTGAAGCGATTCTCCTTGACATCATAAAAATCATTGGTAAGTTAATTGGAAAAATGTGGTAAACAAACCAGTTTTTGGTTGTCCATTAGCATGCCAAATGCGCTTTTAGGTCAGAGTGCAAAAATTTCAAGTGGAGTCAACCACGTAAAAGATACAGATAGGAAATGTACTTTATCATACTCATTTCGTAATCTTGGAACAAACGGGAACTTTACTTTCAAGCTGATCATTACTCACATTTGATCGCAGCGTTCGCATTCAGATGGACTTTCCAGCCAACCTCTTTCGAAAAGAAGCACTAGACTCGAGTTTCGCTCTCATTAGAGCCCGCCAGTAGTGCATATCCTTATCACGGCCGAGATTTGAACTCCGGCCATTCCAACTCCGCAACTACTCATCAGTATTCTAAAATATCGCCTTGCGGGCTTAATGAGTTCAGTGATCTTGACCTGTCTCGGAAGTCCTAATAGCGGGGTTGTCGATTGGAGTTAACAGGACAGTTACTGTGTCTCCTCTCGAGACGATCCGGCCACCTGATCATTGCTCACAAGCAAAAGTGGCCGAGCGTTCAGATTTGATTATTTAGTAGTACCTAACGTGAGGTCGATGGCGCAGTAGTTAACACGGTTGCTTCATGATTTGAATGGCCGGAGTTTAAATCCCGGCCGTGGCAAGGATATGCACTACTGACGAGCTCTGATGAGAACGAAACTCTAGTCTAGTGCGTTCTTTTGAAAGAGGCTGGCTGGAAGGTCTATCTGAATGCGAACTCTGCGATCAATTGTGAGTGATGTTCAACTTGAAAATCAACCAAATCTCCGACTGCTCATCAGTAAACGATATATTGGTAGGTTTTCCGATCTTGGTATGAGCAGGGAATCGTATCAATTGCCAAACCTGAACAAACCACTTTTGTGTTCACAAGGGTGGACTGTGCAATCGCTTGAGCTGTGACCAAATTTTAACATCTCAAGGCTTTTGGCTTACTGCGCTTGACCTGGTAATTATTCAGTCACTGTTTTGTTGTCTTCTCTGCAGTTGTGTTTCACGTCGAAATTTTAAAAGAACTCACCAAATTCTATCACTTCGATGTCTTTTATAAAGTAATCCTTGTAGTTGTGAAGTGTGTAGCTCAACATCGCACTGATCGTCAACTGCACTTTCAGAACGGTCAACTCACATGAGTGCTGGCTAATTTATCACGAATGTAGTGTTACATTCGACTGTATTAGGTAAGGTCGGGGACCACTACTTGTGCTGCTGCTCTGTCCCGTATCATTATATCAAACATATTACTGCGACCCTAACAGAGTGCATTAATCAAAGAGAACACTGAAGCAACCTGCAGTCGGTTACTACTGCAGGTTCGGCTATGTGTTTGATTTTTGCATACTGTTTCGTGGTTGGTAAAACTTTCCGTTGGAGATTTAACTATTATCCTTTTGTCTACATTAATGGGGACAAAATAAGCGACCAAACACTTATGAAGAATCTGGGAATGATTATGAACCTTTAGGAATTTTTAAAATTTGTCTTTGAAGTCCAAGTTTTTGGTAAACCTATACAAAGTCATCTTATTTTCCATAGTTGTGCAAGATACACTTCAGGAGTCTACAGATGCCTCGCGGAATCCTCTAAACAAGTTGGTTATTTCCCCAGCTGTGATAAAGTTAATCTATTGCGAAGTGCCTATCATAAATTTCACAAGTGAATGACCCCTTAAGCACGCCCGAAAGCTGGCTGAACCAATTTGTTGAAACAAAAATAAGGGCTACACTTTCTTCATTTATGGCTCCAGTAGACTAGAGATCACTGACCTACTTTTTGTCATAAATCTATTCGTTTGATATGTCCGATTTCAAGTTGATACCCACTTATCCACACAAGTGGCCAGAAACAAACGATGGAATTGAGAATAATTTGTTATTTACAGTGATTTTCCAACACGAAAGAATCTGTCCTAATTTTTGCGATTTTGTTAACTATTCAATCAATAACATGGGGCGTGAGAACTTCGATCAAGTGAATCAGTTTTTCGCTTTAGGTGTAACAAACTTTAGGTGGCACTGATTACTGCATCAAGTGACAAATCTGAAGTAGACGTTGAGGTTTCGAATAGATTTAAATCAGCGGGAAAACGGCGCGCTCACGAGTGGCCAGCGCTCTAACTGTTGGGCGAGGAAACCACCTCACGTTTGGACTCAGTTACCCACTCGCATTTTCTTTTCTTCTGAAACCCGCCAAACACTCCAAGGAATCAATAATAGGATAGGATTTCTTGACAATTTTTTGAAACTAGACATTGTGAACTGATCCATCTGAGTGGGCAACCTGGTTTACAATATTCAGAAAACAATGAGCTTATTGTGTCACATCATCGAGACATATCTAAGTAGTGAGAGATCTGAAAATCGTGAATAATCATTACAAGTAATTCGAACTTTTCCAATGCATTTGGCTGTGATGTTTTGCAAAAATCACTCAGCCAGACCAAACCGGAACGAGTACGGTCATTTGCAGGGCTCTGAACGGTAGATCAAGCGGTTCAATTTTTACCTCATTTGTCACCAACCTAGTTATAATATGCATAATCATCCGCTAGCATTGGTTAGTTAACAATGGGTAAGTTTTTGCTATCAAGCCTGAGATAGTTAACCAAATTATACAAGCGAAATCCACTAGTTTAGTGTGAATGTATACTACCACTGCTCCGGTGACCTCACGTTAGACGAGGCCGAAATGTCGCATCTAAACTCCCAGCTGCCCACACGTATGCGTATTGATCGCAGTGCCTGATGGCCTCTTGAAGAAACGAAACAACTTCTCTGTAAATTTCAACTTGTGGTCAACTATTGAGACTCCCCACTGATTTAAAGTCAAAGAACTCAACAAACCTAATGAGTAATGTGGACCAGAGTTCAGATCTGGTTGGTGACAAGTATACGAACTACGGACGTGCATTAGCAACAGCAAAACATTCAGTATGGTACCTCTCAGAAAGTCCATTCCCAAGGTATACACGAATGTGAAAGCTTCGACCGATTATGAGCGGTGTTCATTTTTCGTTGACAAATCACCTGCAGCTTTTGATTAGTGAAAATCTCTCTCAGAATGCCTAACAAGTCTTGTGTGTTAAAATTTACAAGAAGTCCTAATGGTCCGTCGTCACTTGGAGTTGACAAGACAGATTCTGTCTATTCTTGAGACGGCCGGACAGTGTGAACATTGCTCACAAACAAATTTTGTCGAGAGTTTAAGAAAGAAAATTCGGTGGTGCTTTGGATAAGGTCTATGGCTCAGTGACCAACTTGATTGCCTCGTGGCAACGTGGGACGGTGCAATAATCTCAGTCATGATCAGTTATGACAAAATTGAAACGCCAGCTCAGCGATTCTTCACTACGGAAATGTCCTAATCTACTTATTTAGATACAAAAGCTGCGATCCTTTAAGAATACTGCTCAGCCCGTATCAGTCAAGTTTCTTAGTAATGACGAGCAAATAAAATGTATTCGGTGCTAAACCATTTAACTATGGAGTAAGCGGATGAAATTCCCACTTGTTGAAACGGTATACAGACGGTAATTCAGGCTAAGATAAAACAAAGACAACGATCTGGTCAAAAAGTCATGCATAGTTGAACGGCTGAAATGTGTTCACCCTGCCATACCGTTTAAAACGATAACACAGAAAAGATGGGGAACAAATTTCGGTCATAGCGGTGGCCCGCAATTTTTATGAATAACATTGTGAATTGGTGAACGTATAACACGAGGAAACGCGTCATAATGAACGCAGTGGTCAAATTTTGACTGATGCAAACCGAAATGTTTCTTTTCCTGCGTATAAGTATAACGGATTATACTGCTACTATCGACTGTGTCCTGCTTGAAACAAAGTTTCCGCCAATAACAACCACTTATCCATCGCGTTTTTCTACCGTCAAAACTATATGCCAAACTGAGTAGATCTGTTCATCAAAACTCCATGTGGTGTGGTCGCCTTATACATTTTGCTAGCCAGATACCAGCTGCTTACGAACCAGAATTGGATAAAACGCTGTTCTTTCAAACTCGCTGAATTTGAGACAGTATGTTTTAGATTAAGTGAGTAAACTCTTAACCAACATGTTAAAAGCTAACAGACATTCATCGAAGTTTTTCGTAGCCATATGCAACGGAAGTCTAAATTCACGTGCATATACTATGGCAAATTTGTAACTATTTCTACGGATTTTATTTCGAGGATAACAGGTTGGTACATATGCTTGAGCTCGAATTGTCTCAAACCCGTCCTGCGATACAGTTGCATGCTTTGCTATCAGTCACATAAGTAGATGGGTTTATTAACCAGCGTGATTCATCTGACCGGTCCCTCTTTCTCGGTTTGGTCAACAGTTCGTTAGCGTTTACTGCGACGAGTACGTCGGTGAAACAGGCCGAAATCGCTCTCAACAAATAGTTTTAGAAAACATCCCACCAGGCTGAAAAAATGCACACTTATGTTGAATACTAGTGATAGTATGAACGAAACTCCGACGTTCAGAATGATATTTCACCTACTTCTGTCACATCACCGGTGTCTAGTAAGGCGCTTCCAGCCTGCAAGCTTTTAATTCTTCTCATCCATCCCAATTTCTTATAATTATCTCTAAGGAACATTTGCTTCGGTTAGCGGTGAAGATTGATGGTATTGTCCATTCTCGTGGATGGAATGCGTCAGTCACTTTGAATTAGCTGACCAGCAACGTCCTGAGCTGTTTTTGCGGGTTTATTAGAGGTTTCTGTTATATTCCTACACTTTTCTTGTCATCACTCATTCTATCACGGAGAGAAGATTGTGTAATTTGTTCTTCAAAGACAAAGCAAATGACCCGATTCAACACAGTTTCAGGAAATTACTCTTCTACGTTCGTCGAAAATGTATTAGTTTAAAATTCGCTAGTAGTTTCCAACGCTCAATTAATTAAATATTCTTGAAAGTAAATTTTGGAGCAGTATTAGAAACTCAACCTTCTAGGTTAATGAGTAAAAGGGACGTTCTTTAGTTTCTGACGCTTGCTGTCCCATAGCGGTATACCGTAATTACATACTGTTGCGACCCTTACAAATAGAGCACAACTGCACACATCCTTTCTGAAAAACTTTTGCAACAGGTAGTGTAGTGACTACCGATCGTATGGCTTTTCTAAGAATCCCAACTGCAACAGTGTTTTCTTGCCTGTTTATTCCGAACGAATGAATCTATGTATGCCTGCTACAGAAGGCCCGATAAAAACTTGGTGTCACTTTCTTCACCCGTGCATTTGATTGCACTCAGTAAATGTTTGCTGTTTTAAACGGTTGAAAATCCCCAATTTCCTCATCTGAAAAATGGTGTAGCGAAAAATCTCGTTTTCAGTTATTCACCATCAGAGTTGTCAGGGCAAAGCGAACAAAACAAATGGCAAGTTCAAGGGCGGTCAGACACGTCATAGGCAGACACAGACAACGTTCTGATACGATTATGTCACCATTATGACGTAACTGGAACCAAGGCGTTTTGATCAGTCAATGTTGATAACATCCGGCCTTAATCTTAAATGCATACCTGTGTTGACAGTTCTTAAAAACTACCGATATCTCCTTCAGTACTTCGCACTCAAATTGACTAGAATCTAAGAGATGGAACAGCCCTCTCTGTATGAAGCTGCCACGTGGAAGAATTACTTACGCGCTGCTCAGATATTGATTTCTGTTGATAGGATTACTCAGTCCGTCAGTGAATGATCACCATTTAAAAGTCAAAATTGACGAGCGAACTGTTAGTGAAACCATCAACCCGAAATGTCAGTATGAGAAGTAACCTTAAAATTCATTCCTTTTGCTTCAAGCTAGCGGTACTGTAAAAATGCGGTGGATGCCATTTTCTTATCCACTATCGGTCCGATTGTGAAGTACTGGGATGTCAAAAGTGTTATAAAAGTGGAACCGCTATTGATACATAATGTCGTCACTGTTGAGAGTGCTAAAGTAAAATCAGACACAGTTCCATGAAATACACAGTCAAATGGTAAAATGAATTTTTTTAAACGACTGGAGAACGGTGAGTTCTGCCTGTAAACATTTCTTAGTTAAGAGAAGAGATCAAGGTTATCGTGGGTTTATTCAAGAGGGCAGTTACTCATATTTTCATCAGTGGGCTTGCCGGGAATTCCAAATACCAACAAACAGAAAATAGTAACGAAAGTGAAAGTCACAATCATTGTCTATCACGATTGGTGCAAACTTGACAACCGTCTTTTGTAAACATCGAAAGCCGATTTGGAGTTTCAAGTCCCAACATGCGTAGGAGGGTGCAGTACAAATCTGCGGTAAGTTATAAACTGTCTTAAGCCACTTGCTAACTTCAGCACTCTAACACACAAAATGATGGAGTGGGATTGAGGAAATACCAGTCTTATATCGTGTGACTGAAATTTGGCTCAAAGGTTATTCACACGGTAGGATTTGTCATCTGAATCACGGACGGTTGTTATTCCGGTCAACATTTTTAGCTCAAATGGTTGGACTCGCTATTTAACTTCAGTGTGCAGCTGATTTAAATGGTAACATGCATTCGCTCAAAAATGCACATTGTGTTTCATTTCATCCTTATTTAAATCTATTAAGCACAGCAGTAGCTGGAATTGCTTGCAAATCAGCAGTCTTCATGAAGCGGGTAAGAGTCAATTACCTGGTAAACTATTCACATAGTGAGCAAAGATTGAGGTACGGCAAATTACATGTTTAGTATGACTTGTACTAACTCCTTGGATGAGTGCATATCATCCATCCCATGAACAGCATACACCCAAAAAAGCGAGAATCATAACTAAGCTAAACTGTTTATTACACTTAATAGTAAATCATGTGATCAGCGGAGGTCTGCCACTCAACCCTGAACCTGTTCTTTTTATTGATATTGACGTTGTAGTCTGTACTGTTGATTAAGCCCAGGAGAGTGTCGAATGAAGATATTTGCCTCCAGCCAACTTTTTGCTAGACAGTACTCGGCATAAGTCGCACTGTCAAAGACGTCGGGTCTTTTTGTCCAGAAAAGTCTCTCATGGTAAAGAATAGAACAACCACGAACACTGGGCACTTGTCACAAAGGTTGGCTTAAAAAGCGCTGACCTTCAGCAAACTTCTGTCTAAAAATACAGGTGCTTCTGAAAGTAATTCCCTTCGGGAAGGGATTAATAATTTGCGAAATCACAATTTCTTCCAGCCACTCACAGTTATCTTAATTTTATTTGAATTGGCACAGATCTGAAAAACAGCCAGCTAAACCGTTGAAGTTGTTCCATCTGCACAACTAACCACATAACGTTGTACACTCGAAGTAAGTGGGTAGTCAGCGGTCGTGAGCAGAAGAAACAGTCACGCTGGAAGCAGACACACAGCAGTCCATAGGTGTGAGATGAAAGAGATCTAACTTGGCAAACACTTGGAAAACCTGGCAGCCAAACATAACAAACACGACTCCGGAAGACAGCGAGTCTGCACAATCAATAGTTGAAGACATTTATTAACAAAACTTGTGTGCTACATGTATTAATATACAAGACATTCGACGGTTTACAATGATAATACTAGAAGGAAGGAGCTTAGGTCGGCCAAACGTCAACGATACACCATACATGAATAAAAGCACGGCTGGTTCCTGGTAGCAATCTCACGATCATATACTTTATTGACCTGGTTGCTAGAGGATAAGAGACGAGAACTTGCCCATTATATTAGATGGGAATTTTTCCGAGAGGACTTGTTAAGGGAGTTTATTGTAGACAAGGGCACCACTGACCTCACGTTAGGTGATACCGAATTGTCGTATCCGAGTGTTCAACCACTTTCGCTTGTATGCAGTGATTAGGTTGTCAGGTCCTCTGGACGGCAGACACAGTCACTTCCCATTCGTTGTAATTAACGCCATTGACTATGCGAAAGAAAATGGGTTAATTTATTTCCATACAGCAAATACTTTCACCGTACTAATGTGATGTTAACAATCACAACTCTATACTATCCTCCCTAAGTATGTCACTTAATGTCACCATGATGAATACGGTGTGTTGTGATGGCCTAACTTACAGAGTATGGCAGAAATACACTTGTACGTAAGTAGCTTGGTATGCTGAATGATGTAAATTGAGTGTGGCCTCCGTCGAGTAGTAGAATTGAGATTGATTTCTGACACAGGAAACTTTGAAAACAAACACCACACTTTGGTTGTTCACTTATTTCCACTCATCAAAAACGCAGCGCTTGTTCCTAGTTAAAAACCGGAATTCTGCCTACATACTGATCACACAACCAGCCTGACCATTTTGTGACTGAGATCTCAGTGAATTGGACTGACCGAACACACATAAACTCCGAAGTAACAGTTGTTTTGCTCAATCTCCGCAATTTGCTCTTATCCGGTCATTATTGGCTTGAAGCGTATGAATAAGTTAACGTATATTCACTTCGGTCCCGAACATTCAGCTCGTTCAAACGCTTCGTGTGCGTTCATGTAAACTGTCAGTCATAGGATGTAAACAGGTTACCTGTTTTCAGGAAAACAATCATTGTTCCACTCGGTTTGCACAAGTGACTGAACAGTACACTGAATGATTTGGCTGTTAATGTGTGTGCTAGATTTCTTACAGACTTCCTCTTAGACCACGCCCATAGTCATCTCAGCCAAACAAGACCATAATAACCTAGGAATTCTCGGTGAAGAATGGTTGTGTATTGTTTTGAGAGCACACCTAATAGAGTTTCTCGTTCTAAAGACGAGCCTAAGGGTGTTCTACGTAAATTCCAGAGGTTTAATTGCTTTTGACTAGCAGACTCTATAGGTTCTCATATTTGCACACTACGCTGAATTGTTCAGTCCAAACACTCGATACAATTTGCCTGGGCACCAAAACCAATTGTATGTAGTAAGTAGTACGGTGAACTGGGTCGTCGATAGTTTAAAGCAAGCTGGTTCGGGTAAATCGTGATTCCACATTCGACTAAACAGCAATAACTACACAAGCCCCAACTTGAAAGAAAGTTTGGAACGTTGATGTAAACGATTATACTTTGACAAACACCCAGAAATACTTGTCTAAAATTGTCTGTTCGCTGCTATTTATTCAAACCGAATTCGAAATATACTTGGAAAAGTGCATTCCGTTACACTAGTACATCTATGTGACATAATGTAAATTATATGCAATTCGACTTATACATCTGCCGAAATGGGTTCAGGATGTGACTGCGCAGTCTACTCCCTTCGTCCCTGGATCACGCAAGCTTCCGGCCTCCTCTATCGCCAGGCACATGTTGGCCACTGGCCACCGGATTAATCCAGAATTAACATTCAGAATTATAATGCGCCACGCTAATCCGCGTTTCCTGCGTTTTGCCGAAGCGGTCGCGATTAGTCGTCTCAAGCCAGTGTTGTGTGTACAAAAACAATTATATGTAAGCCTCAGACTCCCATGGACTTAATCGTTCTGTCCTCTTGTTTCTCCACCCCATTTGCTATTTTATTCTTCACCCCCCCCCCCAATTAGTGTCATATATATGTTCCTGGTTATTGTTATTTGGTACTGAAGAGGCAATACGAAATGCTAGCATCTACCAGTGTCCGTCTTCTTACTGCTATGTTCAAATTTATGAAGGGAACCAATTGTTTTAAATTCGACTTACGTCTGTGGTATACAGAATCGTACATTATATGGAGTACTCCGCATATATAAGTACTTGGCCCAATCAGAACCACTCTTCCTGTAAAGAATTCCAGTTGATTCTACATAAGGAACATTGGTTCTTCAGACCTGTGGTTTGTTTAGTTTAATTGGGCCTTCATCTGGTGTGGTATGGACAGCTTCCTTCAGTATGTCACTAAATTACCCGCACTTCTATCGAGCTCAACGACAGTGAGTACACTGAGGAGATATGCAAGCTTCTCAGATCCTGTATTCGACTGAGACTGTTCGGGAGCAGTCGGCAGAGGCCATCAACCCAACCCACGCAACCAACCGTTCACTTTTTCTGTCACCGTTCATAGCTAATGCACAGGGAAGTGGCTTTTAAATGAAAGTCTTCCGAAACGGGGATTAAATGAATTTCAGAGTTTCACATTTAACGGTAGGTCCGACCCGAGCAGACATTTGTGAAAACGGTTCAATGTACCAACATTTTACCTCAATATTTTTGCACCCCTGTATTAGGTGACGTTTTTTTAATTAAAAACCAGTGGGGTGGGCGTTTTTCTTTTTTGTTCTTTTAGAAGACGATTGGTAGTAAAGAGTGATTTAAGTGGCCCAAAATTTACCCGATGATCCATCCGAGTTTCTGTTTAAGAGACTGCCATAACTGTGAATCTGCTAGCAGTCTAGCACTCACTCCTGGAATTTTGACTAGTTCTTCGGGTTCCGCTGTGCCTCACATCTTGACAGGAAACAGACTTCATGTTAGATCACTGTAGCAGCGAAGAATCTTATAGAAAAGCAGATAACCTCTCGTGAGCGTAAGTTTTCTTGTTTGGACATAGACACGGAGTGTTTTCTTTCGCCAAAAGCATTGAATTGCTGAGCGCCTGCCTATGCTAAAGCTACCATATGATGCCGTTAATCTGGTACACCTGACCAAGACTTTTTGACTCACATATGTGTGTCTTTTATTGCTTTCTGAAATATACAAATCATAACGCTAGACAACAATATTTTTGTTGCCTGTTATCTTGGCTTCAGTCCAGCTAAATCTCATTGGCTATTTGAACAACACTTTTGTGTACCGTTGTTACCTTGTAACATGTTGCAAAATTTGTTCACACCCGTATGTTTTCCGTTGTATTTGTATAATTTGTTGCCGATAATAGGTGGGCCTGTTGCAAAATCTGATAACCTGCGCCTGACTTCGCACATCACTACAACACGAATCATAATTCGGTAGCTTAGGCACATATCCGTGAAAGTCGTGTTTCCGGACACTGTCAAGTTAAAGTATTGCTGTGGCTATCTAGACAGCCAGTTACTACATTTCGTGAGCTTAAAAACTTCTTTTTCGTGACTTCTGATGATCTTCGTGATCTTTGAATATTGAATTTATTCATCTTAACGATGGCTGCTTAGTGTAGTTTGATGCATCTTCATTCATTCAAGCTATTCAGGAACGCAGGTCTCATTATGTCAAGTATCCAACTGCATATTTCAACCTGTGTTGGTTAAATCCACAAAGATCCCCGGCAATCACTTGCAAACTAGTTTATTCTTTCGTTGTGTTTGATATACAAGTAAATCGCGCTCAATGAGTTGCGTACGATTTGAGGATTAGACGAGCCATGCCACATACCCTATGATTAACACAATTCACTGGATTTGACTACAATCTACCTGATAGACTGGCATGTTGGGGCTCATGACTAGCAAGAAATGGCATCTGATACTTTGTAGGAGGGTGTTTCTGTTCAATAACAACAATCGGAAATAGGTGTTACTGTTAGGTTGAAAGTAGTTTGATTGTCAAGAAAAATCGGTCATGAAGTTCGTATTCTCAGTGCTTCATCAGGTCAGTACGAGATGTTATTGGCTGAACTCAAAACCACACTAATCATCAGGCACTCTAAGAAACATGCTTACATGTCGTAGCGGAAGCCAACCGCATAAGGTGAAGTAAGTGAAGGAACTGTTTTAACCGCACGAAATCCGGTCTAAACAGACTGTTTTTGGAACAAAACAATCGTCTCTGTAGCGCGAGATCAATTCATTCGATTGTCGCCGACATTCATTATCTGACTGTCTTATTTTGATCGGGAGGAACATTGTGGCCTATCTGTGGTGTCTTTTCAATGACCTTCTCAATTTATCTGTGGCTCTTTTTGACTACCCAGTGCCATAATTTTTCGTTTAATTTGAGGTACTGGAGGCAAACTATTCGCTCCTTAATCGTTGTAATAGTACCGGTCGATGATCTTGATTCGCCTATCTCTGCACCGGTCAAATTCGAAGTCAGCTGCTACACGATGCACATATCTACAGAGATGAGGTTTCCGTTAGTTGTGACGACAGTGCTGATTCTGATAAGCACGTGTAGATAATAAGTTCGTTTTGTTGCGTTGGCAAATCAATAGTTCTTTTTATCCGACACGCCTTTTTGTTTCGCCTACCTACACAGTTCAGTCCAGTCGCTTTGAAACTGCCCGTATTGCACAGCTCAGAGTAACTCCCCCTGAGAGCCCACTTACTGAAAACTCTAACTCCTTCAACCCGTTCCGCCAACACAATTTTCAGTTTATTGTACTCATAATCTTTAATACGGCGGTGACTACCTATCAGTCTTTTGAGTGTCAACGTATTCAGCTTGATATGTCTATCAAGTCTCAACGAATCAACTGTGTTCATTCTATAACCGCTGCTGACTGAATCACACCAAATTCCCAGAAACCGCGGCGTATTTCTCTACCCCAGTTAAATATGGAGCTAAGATCACCCACTTTAATATCCGCCTCGAAAAGTGTTCAACTCATTCAGAGAAAACACCGATTGACTGGGGCTGCACAGTCAAACGCAGCTACGACATTTGAGGAATCTCCGTTTTTCCCTTTGAGATCGTAAACCCAATGTAATGTAGGCGGCAACGGTTTTTTTGCCCTAAAACCTTTACTTCAGTAAATAAGCCCAAGCGCTTTAAAACACCACTAGCAACAAGAAAGGCCGCTGAAAAATATATTCGCAAGCAATACAAATCCTTGGGGATTTGATTCAGTGGCGTATCTTGCCATACTGAAATTCCACTAGACCATCACTTTTTAGACGACTCACAGCTGAATCAACTCAAAACATGTGAAATCAGCCACTCTATCAACGTCTCTATTCATTCTGTCATGACTAGCATACAAAGTAGAATATCTTTAACCTGTTTTTGGATGAAAACCAAGCATTTAAAATGGGAAACGCCTCGGACCCGTCACTTGATCCAACTTGCAGTAAGCTTGTCAGTCTTTGAAGTATTCTAAGCGTCAGCACAGGAAAACAGCACGTGGTTTTGAAGCGCGACGCAGAAAAATGCGTGTACCACGGAGATTGAGTAGAAGTAGATCTCGAACTGGTCCGAGCTTGTCGCAGCAGGTGTTTACTCCGTCCCTTATACCTATCTGGTATTGCAGCTCTTCATCTGATTCACAGAAGATGACCAACGGTACAATGGCTAGTACGGCCCTTGAAGTATTGAACACAAAGCACCTTACTCACTGTTATCGCCAGAATAACAGGTGAGATGTCGGAGGAACTCCAAAAAAAGGCCTTTCAACAGGTATAAATCTCGCTGTAACACACACACAGGGACTATACGAAGCTTCACCATGATCTGAGGGAGGAACCTTAACTGATTCACTATACCCTTACCCCTGAAACCCCATACATAATAAAAACGCAGCCACCACACCCCGTCATCCTTACTTCCACATCCGTTGACGTCGCGGCGGACCACGTCCTTCTTAAATCGTCGGTTTCAAGAAACGACTCCTTGCTGCCGCCCGAATCAACCGTTTATTAGAGTCTAATTGCTTCTGAATCGGTGCCGAAACAGAAAGGTTTTGTGGCGACTGCCCTTAATGGCTCCACATCAGTAGGCACCGTATCTCCATCTATGATCATGTGGTTCAGCAAGACACAACCAACGCAGTCCGCCACTCAACCAGAAATATGTTCAATTGATACGATGCGTTTATACCAAGAATGAGTGGCTCAGACGTGAGGCTACGCCATATATTCCAATAACTACCTGGCGTCAAGTTCCCTCTGTGATCCTCCTTCGCCCCCTTCAATACAATCGGTTTTCTGTTTTGTGCAGCAAAAGTAGGGTACATGGATCTTCACAGGCATTGGTTAACTTCTCCGCGCCCCACCCCACACTTTTACTCACGGCATCCTAATATAAGTTGTCCAAAAATATTGAGCTTCTGTTTGTGAGTGTTTATTTTACCCAAAATTTTGAATTTCCCAGATCTCACTTTTGAAATCCTGTAACTACTTTGTCTGATTCCTCTGTCTTCTTCATTGATACACCTCACAAAACACCTTCATCTCACCCAGCATGTTTGCACACTCACCTGATTCAGCTCCAAAGTCCTACCCCTATTATCAATCCGACTTTTAGAAACGAACTGATCATAGTGTCGTACAGAAATACTCTCTTTTCAGCTGTTCTCGGTAACCACATTATGATGCTGTTCGAACTGATTCAAGACAACTTTTCTGTCTTCTTTCCCAACTCGCCGTGGTTGGACTGGTAGAAGAACACTGAAAGCGCTTCTTCGACCTCCTTGATTAACTAGTGGAACTGAATCTCTCCGTCCTTCTAATTTGCGCTACTGCATCAATGGTGTGTCACTCTCTGGCGCAAGCCATAGAACCATTAGGTTACATATGGGGAAGATGCGCTTGACTGTCCAACCCATCTACTTGACACTGTTATAATATGCACGCAAACGCCACATTGTAGCAACCCAGAACAAGCTTGATTAGCTTCTTTATTCATCCGTGTCCTACGGGTTTGTTTCACTCTGCTGTATCCTGTTCAAATGCATATGCAGATGCCACTAACGTTGGTCACAACAAAGATGAGCTACCAAGTGATCTGTGAACGGCCGGGATAGTATGTTCCTATTTTTCTCCAGTTTTTGGTAACGGAGACAAGATCATTAAAGTGAAGACCTATCTTGAACCGGTAAGCTCTTCCACCACTGTCAATCATTTATCTATGCAGTCTGAACTCTTGGCACTCGACCCCAACAAATCTTTCGGAGCCGAAAACACCCCTCAGTGAAATTCTGCACCGAAAACCCTGCTCTGTTCATATAGTGCTATTTCGTAAGCTGTATAAATAACTGCCACGCCCTAACAAATGAAAATGACCATTCGTTAGTTCTATGTATAATGTTGATGGTAAGCACAATCTGATCAAATAAAAATCAGTAATCTTTCTTCCGGTAATGTCAAAATTTCATCAGCGCAGAAAGAAGACATATGTTGCGATATGTTAACATNAACCGATGGATCGGTTACTCGAAGCCCTGCGTCATCGATTGCCAGACACATCATGATAACAGGTCACCAGGTGGTCCCACTTAACTCTTTCAAAATATTGTTACGTCAGCAGAACCCGAAGCTACTGGCCTTTAGCGAGGCCATGCTGATTAGAGCTCACCAACCGGCGCTGTGTGCACAAAAGTGGGTGAAGCAACCTATAGGGTTGCCGTGGTGGTGATGACAATACGTGGTTTGATTGTATGCGTGTCCATACCCTGTCTATCTCTAATTGTCTGTCTTATATAACTTGCATGTTTTACGTTTGCGACTGATGAGAGTAAGCGAAATGTTAACATATCGCAACATATGTCTTCTTTCTGCGCTGATGAAGTTATTGAAGGGAACTCAGTGTTTCAAATGTCAAAATTGGCAAAGTTTGGTAGGTAACGAATTTAATTCTCATCCTAACGGAAACAGTTGTAATACACAGCGGAGCGATGTATTCAGGTCAAACAAATCTTGCATGGCCAACTTCGTTACAGACTTAAACGACTGTAGTGGGACAACCGATCTGCGTAACACAGTAGACACCGTCTTCCAAACGTTTAACAGAGTTCCACATTGCATCCTCCAGAATGAGCTTTTTGCCTATGGTTTTTTATTGTCTTCAATGAGAAGAATTGCAGATTACTGATGAAATAGAATCACACAGTTATGGGACCGCACTGCTCGTTGTTCTTCTCCGTTGTTCGCAACCTACGGTGTACCTCTAAGCACTACTTAATAGTTACTTACGTTTCTTCTAACCCTAGATGTTTCAAAACTTACAATGCCAGTCACCAGTCATCAACAGTGTGAGGGCGAAAATGTAGAACTGTCTACTAGAAACTACAGAGAAACTGGTGAACTGATCTCGTCCAATATTTCCATCGTAATCTGACAGTCCATCGTTGTTGGATCCAAAACAGCTTTTTTCTATAAGACGGAGAGATGTGGAACAGAAAACAGTTCTAGTGATTCCTTCAAACCTCGGTAAACCTACTTGATAAATATTGTGTGCCGACAAAAGGATATTCGTGGCCTTGAAACCATTTGATGACGAGCAAGCAAACGTATCATGGGTCACCAGTTTCTCTCCTATCAAAAAACCCTCTGATCACTAAGACTGTTTCCAATGGAACATTATCGATTTCACGGTGACATTTCACGTTTCACAAAAGTTTCCACTCATTGTCCAGCGTGTTACAGCTCGTGCTGATCTCAACCTTGACGCGCCTCCAAAGATAAAACCTCCGAGCGTTATACCTCGATTACTGTCTTAACAGTAGGAGGTTTTTGTTGGCTAACGAGTCTTTTCAGTTGGAATTGCTTTCTATCAGAAGTAATCAAAATCACCGATAGCAACGCTTCATACATGAGATGGACATGCTCGCCAAAGTTTCTAGCGATTGAAGGAAGGTCCGAATTTCCAGGTCCAAACTCTGCGGGTCTACGTAAATTTTTCGCGGGCGTCTAGTGATTGGGAAGTCAATCACTGAGAACACTTTGTAGAAGGTTTGTTGGGGATCACGATAAACACTAAGAATAAAGTGGAAAGACTAACCTAAACACTTTGAATGATCAGGGTACGACCACTGTTTTAACACTCTCTGCACATGACAAAACGTTCGACTGATTGAGAACTCTCTAGGAAAAGAACTGATACCTAGGATGCTCCCAGCACTGAGCTAATACAGCTTCCTTCCAGGAAAATTGCATTCACATGCAATTCCTGATTAACATGAACAGGTGTAACTATTACACCAGATCGCATAGCACACATTTGTTTAATTTGACGAATATTTGATACGACGATCTTTGGGGTCCATCTTTTGGGGTGCACACACTGGTTCCTTATACCACATCGGCGGTAAGTAGTTTGTTGGAATATTCAACCGCTAAATTGTATTTCAGCGCAACTGACTCATCTAATCACATACGCTAGCAGCATTTGAAATATGAAACGGTTTTGGGTATTTTGTATGCGCTGTTTAGTTACAGATAGTCTAGTCGCCCATTTCATCCGTTATTTATTATCTGGATTTATCATAGTTGATTTCTCCACCACGATTTTATCGACCTGAGATGCGAAAAAAATGTGCGTATCGATGCAGTTTCTGCGGTGCATGTGAAACTGAATCAGACACAGGTGAGGAATTTCAAGTCGATATTCAAAAGTATACGTTTCACGCCACCGACCAATTTGATGGCCATTTGTTGTGCACGCACGTTGACGACTGACTTTTTCGCGCTAGTACATATTTCTTTAGAAAACTGAAGTGACGCTGTTATATAGACCCGGTAATCAGTTTGATACGTTTCTTTGTCTATTTCGGCGAAAGTCCGCTTTAGCATATAAAGGGTAGCGAACACCTATGTAACCATCCTGTGATTCTGAGCGAAAGATCGACTGGACGACAACTGGATACCTACACCTTCCTTCAGACCGACGTTCGTGATATCTGTTATGTTTAACATACCATGGATCAACGGGATCCCATGCAGTGACACGAATGCATATTTGCTGTCACTGGAGAGCTGACTCAAATCTTCCGACTAAAACTTAATCACGTCGTACCCTATTTGTTGTTTGTTAAACCGTTCAGCATTTTAGACTTATGTTTTAGCACACAGGTGGGCTTTTTGAAAAAAATCGTGGCTACAGACTAGAAGTAATGGGTGGGTGAACTCAGAATCTCGAAGAATCCATCCAGGTATCACAAAGAGCTGGAAAAGCCGATCCGGTTTTATGTTCACTTGCTCCATAATTAAAGATGAACCAGGAAAAGACCTATCAGTTGAGTTCACAAGCTGCAATTTTGTGGTCATGTAGGTTATGGTTAAAGACCTCGGACTTGTCTGTGTTAGCAAATAGGACCAGACTAGTCTCCTGACTTTGCCAGATTAACCGTAAAAACACACATACTTGTCACTCTCGACCAACTAAGTCGAACTAAATGACTGGTAGGAGAAAAGTAAAATGTTACTCATATTACTGATCAACACTTAAAAAAGCTGCTTTTTTTAGGAATTGGTAACTGATGGGATGATTTATCAAACGCTCTGTTATCTCGCCTAAATGTTATTGAGGCTAACTGACCGATTGCTAGCAGGAAAGTGCCGATCGCTGTCCCCCTAAGTAAACGTAACCGTGGATTCTTTTGATGCACTAAGTACAGTATCAGTCGAAGCACACGTAAATGCTGTTTATGAAGGTGTTCTGCCCCAGAAGAAGCTTATTTATGTAGGGTCAGTGCGACGGTCTCATCTGGATCCCTTGTGCTCTATAGGTTAACATTTACTAACAGGCTTTGAACGTTTGGTGCGGAAAAATCTACTGTAAGGAGTGGTTGCCGAATAGTTCTCATAAGCATCCTGGGGCTAACATAGTGTGGCATAACGGGCAATCAAACAGCACTTCGGAAGTTAATTTGGTGTGGGAAATAATTCAAACCTCGGGCAATTTACTGATTGTAATTCGTAGCTGAACAATCTGTCACTTTCATGTAGCTGTATAAATTATTACGCTGTACACAACACAGATTACAGCAAGATTTCGTTGGCTCACCTGTTGTGTTATTGCCACTGTGTGTAAATTAGCACTTGGTTTGAGCTAAGTACACTTCCGATTACTGCTGCATATTTCCAACTGCTACACCTGGCGTCATGTTCAGTAAATTTCCTACAAAAACGTTCTGCAGTCTGGAATTTCTGAATATTCACGAGATATTGAAGATTACCTTGGAAGCTTTGAAATTTACTGTATTAAGCGTTAAAATATAGAAGAGAGGAAGAAAACGCTGCATTCCTTCACGGTCATTGGCAAAGATGGGTGTGTTTTCAAGTTGACCATCACTCACATTCGATCGCAGCGTTCGCATTCAGATAGACTTTCCAGCCAGCCTCTTTCAAAAGAACGCACTAGACTAGAGTTTCGCTCTCATTAGAGCTCCTCAGTAGTGCATATCCTTGCCACGGCCGGGATTTGAACTCCGGACATTCCAATCATGAGGCAACCGTGTTAACCACTGCGCCATTGAC
>QNGE01000605.1:0-54855 GCA_008508345.1 Paragonimus westermani
TCAACTTCATTCGTACTAAATTTGTTGCGGATATCTTACAAGTGATTAATAATCGAGCAGTTTCACTTCATACGCTTCGTAACTGTCTTGGTTTTACATCAGATAATTGAGTGAAAATCAAAGTTACTTATGGTAAGGTTTGTGTTAACTTGGACAAAGAGTCCAGGGGCGTAGAACAAGAACCCTATGAAGTTACCTTCAAGTATTGGACAAAATGCCACGCTGGGCGTTATTTTATCTATGCGCTTTTTTGTCCAAATTCAGTATAGGTCATACGTGATTCCATGATATTGAGTGCACAGACTGACAGGATTGCAAACACCCTCTTAAAGCCGTGTTCCGCCTTGCTGTTTGTTCGTTAAATGAAATTCATTCCTGTAAGCACAGTAATGAGATCATCATCGTCTCTGTGCCACCCTTTCAGTGGAAGTACATAGAACGGGCTGTGTGAGCTTCGGTCGCTTCAGTTACGTGGTGGTTTGATCCTGTCCATCTAGAAGGTCGGACTGGTCTGACTGCACATGAACTCACCTTGTTGTTCCACAAGCTGGTTGCAAATAGGAACTCCAGCGAAATCAAGTGGAAAAGTGGGCGTGGTGAATCGAAAGAGATGTACCCGCCCAGTTGAAGAGAACAAGCTTCGCACACAACTCACTTCCTTATGGGCTAGCATAATCTCATTGGAGCTGTTGATCCACAAAAATATTACATAGGTCAGATGTGATTATCTATGTACAAAGTCTGTAACCTAACCCCTTGGTTTAGTTTAATACATATAGGTCAATGCGACAGTGGACCGGAGACCAACCTAGGTCAGAGGTTGACAAGTCAAAGGAAGTCATGTAGGCCAGAACTTCACTTGGCGAAGTTAATATGAAACAGTTGTCGAAGAAATTTGACAAGACCTTATGGCAGCTGACAATTCAGTCGAATCCTACAAGCTTACAATGATCAGCTCATTTGATAGGCACGTGATTTACTCATTTACTCACTTGGTGTCTTAAGGAACTGTTCTCTTCGAGTACTGAACGTATACAGATGAAACGGACGCAGGACGGCTGAGACAGTTTTGTTTGTTATCGGAAATTGCTACAACCGTCCGCTTTTATCGATCTACGGGAACTTCATGCATGAGATGTTTATGTATACCGATTTGTTCCTGTTAACCTGTAGTACGACTAATAATCGACCAAGCAATTCTGCTCGCGTCCAGTTCGTTATGTAGCTGGGACTGAACGGAATAAATCGGTGTATGTAGGTCACGTATGTGTTTGCTGTATGTGTGCACATAGATGGCTAAAACAATGTATATACTGTACGGTACTTGCTGTGAAGCGTAGGTGCGATGGCGCTCTCTCGAATCGATCGTCAACAGGCGCGCATAGAACCCACTGACGTCAGTGCAACGAAACTGCTGGAACGGAGTGAGCAGTGGATGGACGTAGGATTGGCATAGCTGACCTGGCACAAAGATACAGATGTATGAATGTAACACGTGTTCACTCGCCTGTGACTAGAATGCACACTGACGGTAGCCCATAGGTTTAGACAAGGCCCATTATATTCCTTGGGTGCACATCCGAGAGATAACCTGTGGACAACTAATTTCGGAGACGGTAAGTTTAACGTTCACGTTGACCACTATAAGTCCGATCTGAGGTTCTGAATACGTCAAATGAGGTGATTAAGAAGCAGATCGGAATGTTAAATTTCTCAGGCGAACTTTATCAGAAAACGAGCATTCAGTACCCTATCGGAGGTTACATTTATGTTACTGATCATATAAGCGTTTTGTTGTGTGCTGTTAAATCTCTGAACACACTTCTGTCCAATAACAGCTAACAGAAAGAAAACTGGCATGTGACTCCACATAGGTTTAGCTGGATACGATTTACACTTCAGATTGGCAGTTTCACACTGGTAGCCAACACGAGAACTCGAGCTGGTAATCTTGTGCTAAAACCAACTGACGGAACCTCTAATTTTTCTACTCAGATTGATTGCTAATCATATATGCACTTACTGTCCATAATCGGATTTGTTGTCACACAGAGATACAGTCTGTACGAGGTTCGAATAGACAACCTACTGTGTTGTGAACTAAACGCCGGTCTACTTAACCACTTATCCTGTGAAGGTAATCTAGGTTAAGAAATGCAAAAATATTGTAAGTAGGCGTGGTAAGTCTGATCGTTTTGACTAGAGTAAACTGGATCTGCACTTTATGAAGTTCGGATAACACGTTCACTTTGCTACTCTAGTTGTCACTGTAACATATCTCAAAGGCTTTCTCCGGTGTTACACTATGTCTGTAAGTGGTCCAAACTGAGCGGATGCGGGTAACGGTGACATCACATAAGAGGCTCTACATATCCTGGAAATCTAAGTCGGTGGGCCTCCTAACCCAGTCAGGTAAAGGAATACCTGTAACATATGGAGTAATTTCTTTGTTCGGAAAGAAGAGACACGTTCAGCCATGTCGCTTAAGAATATCTTGGTTACTGTTCTCGTTGACTAACCTGCTTGCCAGTGTAATCTGCCCTGCTGGTTTTGAACTAGTGAGAAATTTCCGTTTCCATTATCCACCCTACTGTGACCAATACAACTAGTCCCGTTTAGACTACTCGGAAACGGACGCAGAGGCAAGGGAAAGTAATATCGGGACACGAAGAACGTTATCCAGGCATGATAAAATGAGAACGTATAAGCAGAACACGAGTTATGTACAATCAACTGTTAAAAAATGATTCTACGGAGTGCATCAATTTTAAAGTGGTTTTGTTCCCATTTCCAGAAAGACTAAGAAACTTATCAAAATCAAACAATGAAGCTCTCGGACACTTTTTGACCGGAATTCAACCTAATCAGGGCCAATGCCTGATTTAGTATTCCAACATACAAACAACTGACTTAGTGGGGAAATGATTCCTGTAGAAAACAGGGACATAAGTCTACTAGTCAGTGTAGCAATGAGAAAAAACAACCACATCACTCAACCACTCACACTGTCAACATGCTCTCAGAAAGAAACTAAACAACATTTCTGAGTTCCGATAGGCACATGAGACGACACATATAAGATCTAATGTGTAAACTACTGTGGAAACTGTAACAAATTCGCGGTTCAATTCGTCATTGTTCATCTCTAACAGGTAACACAAATCTGAGCTTGATCTGCATTAGAAGACTACGAGATACGAACAAAATATAGTCCTACACCCAGATGAATAATTGCAGTTCGTTGGAGAGGTTGTAAACAATTCCGGAAAATGATTGTAAATTCAGTAAGAAACCACATAGTCCTCATCAGTACACTGCAACAGACGACGTTGAGGGGGAAATGAAGGTGGCAAAGAACGTGCATTAGAAGATACTGTACTGAGCACAAATGATCAAGCTCAAACCCAAAGATATCCAGTATAATTAACGCTGTTCAATGACCTGGTTACTAACCAAGACCCCAATAATTTTAACTACCTGATACGTTTCTGTCTCAGGGAATTACAGGTAGGTAGACGGACAAGTAAACAATGGTTCACTTACCGGGAATAATGGATTCGTATCCGGTTTTAAAGGACAGTTAGACATCGAAGAGTTTTGTGTCGGATAATCTCCGGATTCCCCCACCTTTGGGTGTTTTGGTCGACGGCCGGATCCAGGTGGGCGGCCACGTTGACCAATCGGGCTTCTTGACATACGTGTGTTGGACGGCATCGTCCCACGTTGCACATCGATCGACTCACCTTCTGTGGTGTCCAGAATTCCATTAACGGAAATCGGTCCATGATTAGTTGCTCCGCCTTTTGGTCGAGTGTGACGACGTTGCAATTCTTCTTGCTCGGCAATATCACCATGACGACTTTTCAAATGGTTTAGCATTGTCGTGGTGGTTCCTGATGCATTGAATGCTAACTGGCTGTCACATAGAACACACTGAGTTCGACTACGGTCTGGGCCACCGGAAGCCATTTCCGGATGTTGGAAATATTTCCAAACAAATGATTTTTTCGCGCATGTTTTCGAGCTAGCTCCCAATGTGGTTGTTGATTTGCCTGTTTTAGGCAACTGTTCAGTTCGTAAACCTGATAGTGGTCTGTGTACTGTTTTTGCATTCAGTTTGGTCATGGTGAATGCACCTTGTCCGGGAGAACAGTCGAAATTCACCGATTCCGTCAGTGATAGAGAGATCTTTTCCTTCACATCATCGGTCTTTTTGGAATCGCCATTCATCTTCGCAATGGGTGCTTCTGAATCGTGCACTTCGGGCTTATAATAGCGAAATCCACTAGATGAATTCGACTCAATGTCACCGTCCTCGTAATCTTCCTCTTCCTCGTCCAATTCCATGGCGCCAGGTGTTCCACATGAGTCCTCCCCTCCTACCATTCTGGTCTGTCCTCCAGGTAGACTTTTGTCCGAATCTAAAAGTTCATCACCTTTGATTCGGCAATCGCTCAGCTCGGGCGATTTGCACGGTTGTCTTGTGGGTGACATAGGCAGAGCTGATTGCGATAGAACTTGCGGTTCCATCATTTTGAGGTAGGCGAATCGTCCTGTCTGTTTTCGTTACTTCTAAACGAATAAGCACGAGTTTCACGTCCCGTGTCACTTCACGCTAGTTCGGTTTTCAACTGGCACACCAAGAGGGTGCGGACTTATATTACACAAATACCACCCCAGGGGTGGAGAGTGTTGCGGTGGCAGCGACAGTGACAGCGAAACCAGCGTCGTTCTCTGATGACCTCCCTCAGCAAACGTGTGCGAGTGGCTATCCACAAGCCGCGGTCGTATTCTGTCTTTCTCACATTCTCTCCTCGTGTTCGGTACGCATGTGCGTACACCCGTGTGTACGCACGTGTGTTTGTGCATGCGTGTGTATTAGTGCGTACTGAAAGACAGATAGAAAGTACGAGTTTACTTGATGTCCACCCACCACCGCGCTTGCGTTCTGTCTGCCCCCGTGCTCGCACCTGTCTCGAACTATTGACGAATCGGATTGGAGTGTATGACTCGTGACCGAAGTGCTGCTTTGGCCGAGTGTATGATTGGCAAACTGAGCATGTGGTAGGCCGACAGATGAAGGTTTTGGTGATGAGACAGGGGACACAAGGGCGAATAAGTCCAATTGGGCCGAACACACGCACACACACACACACTTACATGCTCACTTGAGAACTATCCGATCAACACCCCACACACTGCGGCTGCTGCAGCCACAGCAACGCACTTGGTGTATGCAGATCGATTCCAGGCTGGTAGCACACATGTCGAGGCCGCCGTGCGCAAAACGTCCCCCACAGTGCAACTGGCAATTTGATTGGTAAAACGTTTGGAGTTCATTTGTATGATTGGTCCAACGCTAGTAAAACCTCGAATTGATTGGCTCACCCATTGTCATGCCTGTGTCGTTTGTGACCGCATGTCATGCATGCACCAAAGGGCGTGGCGATTTGAACGACTGCGGATGTGCATGTGGCTCAGCGTCTAATCAAGTCGGGCGAACTGTAGATAGATCGGGACGAACCACGATGGGAACACTTTTACATCCGAGCCATCCCATGGAGTCTGGTAACCTAGCCAAAAAGGGACTGAATGCAATTTGTTCAAACATCCGGAAAGGCGTTGGTTATTACGTTGCACAAAGAAACAAACAAGTCGAATGGATGGTGACAGTAGCTTTCTGGTCAGTTCGGAAAACCAGATGATCTGAAAAGGTGTTTGGTGTCGTTGTTTCGTAACCAGTACTTTCCAGACTGCACACAATCCCAAACAAACACATAGACTTCGAAATGTGAGGATGCAGCTCAGTCTGCGAACCACGAGGTTAACCCTCTTGTCAATTAGATTCATTGATTGGACGAAAAAAATTTCCCAGTTAGCAAAAAGGCAGATAGGGTGGTATTGAATGTGTATGGTACACCTGAACGGTTGACTGACACCGGTCTCAAGGTCATCATGCAATCGTAGCTGACAATTCCTATTTTGGTTTGTTTTACTTATCACAGTATGATCAAATCAAAGCGAAAATATTTAGCCATCACATTCCTGAAACCTCCCCCCGCACTGTTAGGCTGTTTTTGGAGGTTGGTTATTCTCTACAACATATTAACGTCTCTACCTAGAAATCGTGTTCTGTTTATTAATCTGTTCCGTACTGGGCGCTCGTAGTCCACGAACGGCCTGCTTACTGTTGGGAAGAGACTCAAGCTCACAGTGTCGGAGGTCATAACAGTCATCACGTATGATTCATATTGTTGAACTGAAACCAAACGGAGAAGGGTGGGATCATTCAGTCAGTGTGGACCATTCATGAAAGGTGCATAAAGATCTTTCACCAGCTGTTGATTTTCAAGATGACTTTCGTTGAATGCTCCGGACAAATCACTCACCGTTTCACCCGGTTTGACACCACCACCCGAACTCCTGCTAAGTGTTGGGTGAAAATTGAACAAAGCAATCAGTATGCTTTGCTCCTGCTAATTAACTTCCAATCCGTCTAATCCTTCCGAAGGGTACTGAATCAAGTGATGTTTCCGGTTGTCAATGTGCCTCTCAACAAGTTCCCCTTGTAAGTCACCTGTCACATGTGCAAAATAACGACATCAGTCGCGTCTGCAGTTATGAAGTCTTAAAAAATTATTTGTTCGCATTAATTCGACATGTCGGATTATGATCAAACGATCAAATGAACCGAGAAAAACAATAGTTGGCCTGTCACACTGTGAACGCCTCAATAGAAATGTATCGGGGTTTATTACTACTTTGAAATAGCCGATCGAAATAGTCCGGAACTACTGGAAATAAGTATCTTTGCAGTAAGTCAGTTTAATTCGAACTATGGACAGTATGACCAGGAAAGAACAACACACGCCTTACGGTTGGCCAGTTAGCGGCACACATGTGGATCGAATCACCAACACACCGTGTTCTGAAAATAACCCCAACATCATTGAATTGCTCACCTTACAAAGGTGATGTTCCATCGAGCTTAACGGGCTGACGTCGTGATCCATTGGTCTCTTATCCACACTCCCGCTGATAGCCCAATTCTGATCAGAGCGCTTAAGTCAACGAAACGTAGTCAAATCGATCGGACCAGTGGCTGGATAAACCAGTCATGATCAGTCAACTTCTTGTAATTCACCCTTACCAACAATTTTCTTCCTTCGTTCCAGGTGAGCTGACATATAACCAATGTGCGCTGGAAAGTGTCGCGTTTGCACAATCAGAGCCAGGTCCTGCCGGTGTCAGTTATACAGTGTAAACCACTCCCGTACAGTTTTTTCCAGGCCCCTTGTGGTCCTGACCTACAGGGCCTGTGTAGCAGGCAACCAGAAGAACAGACCGAGATTGTACGCAAAGCTATTTTACGCAACACGCAGCGGTTGATTAAACACAATTGATCGTCCGACTGTCACTTGAGTCGGGGGCATTTTGCACAACGCTGACGTAACAGTCACTCAAATTTCAATCCGTGCGTGCTTACTAATTTCAGTCGACTGTCACACAAATCCCGTCTTCGCTGAGCACCCTCCTCGACACCTCACCTGTGTCTAGCTCGTTGGGAAACTCGACCTCCAGTCTAATTCGGAGAAGTCCGATTGTGGTTCCCAGGCTGCAGTCTGTGTATGGTTTTAGTCGGTTGAAGTGATACACTGTCGGCTGTCTGTCAGTTCCTGTCAGTTCACTTATTAGACAGACTGCCCAAAAAATATTCGCTCAACAACATACGGTCTTTTCTATTGTTTATGCATCTTTGCTGGAACTCCCAGGCTGGGAACCGTGTTGTGTAGCCACACGCTTTTGCCAACATTTAGGGGAGCTCTAAATACGGTCTTATCTTAATAGGTCTTCTGATGCCTGTGAGAGGCTTCCAGATGTGTTCGTGCCATTTGATGGGCACATCGGGGTGTATGCGGAAAGCTACATACATATTATGCAATTGGAAGTTGCATTGACCGCATAAATGGCATTCGGGCATCTGAGGTTAGTCTCACTTCTCGACCGGTCCACAAAAAAATATGGGGTTTGACTAGTCGACGCATGGAACTTACACATTTCCGACGGTGTGGTGAATAACACCTCAACTCGACCGTCTTCTTTAGCTTCCAGTTGTCAATAACCTGAGGCTAACTCTAACTTGCTCTGCCTAGAGCGCCAAAGAGGTTATCGATTCTTTGCAACGGGAATACGTCTTTCTTTGTTACTTGGTTGAACTTTCTGTAGTCAACGCACAGTCGTAGGTCACCCCCTTCCATTTTTACAAGAACTACTGGGACAGACCATGGAGAATTTGAAGGTCGGATCACATTGTTCTTTGGCATATCGTCAGTCGTCTTACATACTTCATCCTGGGTATCCTGCATGGGGGTATCTTGATTGGCGGCGAATCCACCACATCAATACCATGCCTCAAAATGCTTGTACGAACCAGCCTTGCTTTCTTCCAAGCACACACGTGATCGACCTTTAATTATTGACTTCAGGAATTCGGCATATCGAGAGTTATCAGAAGCGCCACTCAATCGGATCGTCTCGTCAACTTGGCGTTTCATGTTGGATAGGACCACAGTGAGGTGATGGGAGAAATGGGTTTCCGGTGGTACACTGGACATGGGTGTCAAATGGGTTGTGCCGGACGGGCTGCTCAGCAGAAGTTTGTGCAAATTGTGGTGAACATCTGAGACGATCCAGTAAATCCATATTCACCAAAGCACAGACTGGAAGGTTGTGGTTCTTTATGGCGTCCGGCTATTATAACCGGTATAGTTATTCTGTCCTCCGTCAGCATTTGGTCACTAGTGACTGTAAGAATGCGCTGAAAACACGGTTTCCGCATGTAGCCTAAGAGTCCGCGTACTGTGAGCGCGCCGACTACGCTTAGTGAAGTTGCGATATCCACTACACCTGTGAGTACTACTTCACATATTATTATCTGTTCTGTAAGCCATGCCAGTGATTGGGAACAGTCGGTAAGGAAAGGGACATAAGCAGGACCAAAGGGCTTACCTGCTCTGGTGTGGTTACCGTAAGTCCACTCGCTGGTTTCGGAGGCACGGCGACTTACCCCGAATGCGAAGTCACATGATCTACGTGATTTTCTCGACCAGACTTGCCTTTCACGGCCTCAATATAGGAAGTGGCTAGGTCTCCGATGCTAGTCTGAGCTTACTTTGTACAGCGAGGGACTGTCCCTCTCACTGGTCACCCATGGACGACACGATACTATGGTGGTCGGCTGAAAGCTGTTTAGATCATCTCGAGTTTCCCAATCAACCGCACCACAGTGTCAAGTTCGCTGGATGGTTGGAGCAGAAACTTCACTTTTATGTTCGTTGGCAAGATTTCTTCCACTAGCTGTTCAGGCATTTGCTTTCTGAGTTCCTCTGGGGCCTCTGCCTGGTAACCTCGTTCGGTCAGGCGCCACAATTCACGAACAAACTACAGGGCGGTTTCCCCCTTGGGCAGTCTGTGAGCACGGAACCGTTGTCAACAGGCTTTTGGGCGCAAGGAGGCATCTAGCATATGCCGCAGTTCGGTGAACATTCCAGCTTATACTGGAGTGTCCAGAATTTTGGCTCCGATGACAATACTGAAAGCCTTCACGTTTAACAGTTTCAGAATTAGGGTTAGCATACAATTCCGGTGGAAAGTTATAGAGTTAAGCCCGTACCTCGTTCTCCCAACAGGACTAGTACATCCCCGTAGTAAACTTGTCGGAATGTACCCTCGACACTTGCAGCCCCCCTGTTGTGGGTTACGTAAGCAACCTGTCTATGATGTTCATCCGTGTCTGTACGAGGTGACCGAAGTCTCCGGACTTGGATGGAGTAGCACAGCGTTAATCTTCAAGTTTCTTGGTCTCTGCCGACATTTCAAATTCTGACAGGGTGACCACTTTGTAGCATACAACCAACTATAGGGTTCCAGTTCCCAAAATGGTTCTACTGATTTGTGATCGAAAATTTGGTAGATGGGATTTGAACAGCAGATCCCTCATTTAAACATTGTTTTCATCAAACACTTATCGAAAAGAAACATTGAACTCGAATCTCGCCCTTGTCAGATTTCTTAAGCAGTGCACATTTACACGGCTAGTTACATTTGAACTCGGCGGTATCCATCAAAGTTTTCACCATATCAGCTACTTCAAACTCTTTCTCCTACTCTTTGTGAACCCTTATATCGAATTGGCCCGACAATTACTGTGCTTTCTTTTGAGGCTATCAAACAACCTGAACAATACTCACGAGTATATGTGACTGGTTGTCTGTATACGAAAATTCGATTGTGTTTAACCTGAAGTGATTGGTACAGTAGCCAACAAGATAACCTAATGAGAGGTTGGACAGGAATTCTAATCCCAGTCTTGAAAAGGACGTGTAGTACAAAAGCAAAAATCAAAAATGATGTGTTTGTTTCTGATAAACTAATGGCAATAAAACCTTTGTGAATACGAAAGTTGTGAACAAGCTCAAATCACAATGTTTCTACAACAGCGATCAGTATGGTATTTGATTAGATCACTTGTAATCCTGTTCCGTACAATAATCAAGACTGTAAATCCTGAAACTATTTATTATTGGTAAACTGATAACCTATATGAAGCCTATTTTTGAGAGACTCACAACTGATAATGTCGCCTAAGGTTGTTCACACATTAAAGAATGAGGTTTGTCAAGACTATTAGGGCAGGTTGTTTTTGTTACTGGTACGAATCTATTCAACATCTAGAGTTATCTCTTGCAGTTTACCAAACTTGTCACATTACCTGTTACTAAACTTAAGCTTACCTATCAATACTCTTTGGATGCTGCGTATGAAATCTGTTGGCATGTTCTTCTTGGCTGATATTCTGTAACTGGAATTGCAAACCGACTATTCAGACTGCACAACGTCAGACTGGTCAGTAAAATCTCAGTACAAACAGAAGCGCTTTCAACTGAGTCATGTTGTTACCTAACGCAAGCCTCACACCTGTAATGTGTAGAATGAGTGGTAGGCCGCAAAGGTGTAGTGAATCCATGCGATGTTTATTCCTGCAATATGTCTGTAAGGGGTTAGTATACGGTCCCGTACCAATACAATGCCGGAGGATGAACAAGCCGGTTTAGTTAATGGGCCCTTATGTCATTTGAAATGGTGTGAGCCACATTGTGTGTGGTCGGAATCGGTTTGCAATGAGAAGAAACGATGTTAATTGCTGTGGTTTTGTTCTTTCATCACTGACTAGGCAAGACGCAGTTGGTCATGGGTTCAAGTCAGTAAGGCTGAAAGTGAAGTTGTCTTTGTGAAGTTCCTTCAAATGGTAGGCCGTGTGCAATCTGTTCGTCCGTGTTGGTGGACGGTTGGTTGGATCGGGGCAGTTACGTGGCAATCTAAATGGATCATGCTTAACTTTTAGTTACTTACCGTTAATTAGTTGTGCATGAACGGAACAAACTTAGCCGAGAGTTCGAGTTTGATAGGGGGGCTGGAGAAAATCCAACATTATTGATGGATTTCAGGCTGAACATCATTCACACATAATCAAAACCTTTGCATTTAGATGGACTTTCTAGTCAGTCTAGCAGGTTTAGTGAGAACGGAGGCATCGAACTACGTAGGCAGTCCTAATCGTGGTGTTATCGATTGGAGTCAACAGACGGTAACCGTCTCTCCGATCGAGACGATCGAGCAACCAGATCGTTACTCACAAGCAAAAGTGGTCGAGTGTTCTGGCATGATAATCTGGTCTTGTCCTGTATGAGGTCAATGGAACATCGGTCAACATGGCCGTCTCATGAGAGTTTGGTCGCAGTTCTAGTCCGGTCAGTGACAAGGATGTGTACTACTGACGAGCTCTAATGAGATCGAAACTCAAGCCTAGTGCTTCTTCTGGAAAGAGGTTGATTGGACAGACTACCTGAATGTGGAGGTTATGATTAACTATAAGTGATGTTCAACTTGGAACTAAACAAATACCTGACTTACTTATCCGTAAACTACTGATAGGTTCAGGAGGTACACTAGGTGATTCAGATGGAATACCATGGTCTTACAGATCACGCGCAGTTAACACATAGCGATCACATAGAGTGGCAAACTTGCCATAGTGCAAGGAGCGAAAAAGAGTGTGTGGAGTAAAGAAGGAGAAGGATTTAGAGGGAGAAAGAAGAATTTACATTGACACACAGTATCACAATACGAGACCACTGACTTATATTCTTCGCCATATCGGAGAACGTACTTAACCACATGTACTCAGTGTTCTTCGTACCCCAACCAGGAAGCCGAGAACGCCCAACCAAAGCAAGCTTTAATATGAGCACCTTCACACTTCGAATCAAAATCATAAGCTGACCGCCACGCTGCCGCTTCCAGCCAGACCCATCGCTCTCAAACGAGGCCTGAGGTGAGAGGCGGTGATTTGGCATTCGTAAGATGTGGCCAAGTCAGAGAAGCCTGTGGGACGAGATCACAATGCTCATTGGTCGACAGAACCTATCCGTTTCTAAGACACGTTAGACAACTTCGTAACTGCCAACGCGCTGTTTCCGCCACACACCGCTAACGCTACACAAACACCGATGGCCGAAAACGGATACTTTGTGGACATCCGCCGCGCGAATGAACGAGGCATCTGGGCCGTACAATAGGATCACTCCTGCAGTGACGCTGTACACTCGGTCCACCGCAGAAGAACTGTGATCATGCCGATGCCACAGGTGGCATAAGTCGACAAACGTCATCTGGGCCTTTGCAGTGCGATTTGTGACCCCATCAGACAATCCATCAGCATTAATACAGCTCCCGTGGAACATAGGCCTCTTAACTACCTCAAGCTGTTTACCACCAAGGGCGATGGCAGGCGTTAACAGGCCAATACGCATGGTCAGAGCCTGAAAATACAGTCACTGTTGGAAGTTCTCAGCCTAGTGCTCCAAGCTACATTGCAGGTGTGGGAGACGAACTCTATGCAAAGATACGAACACAAACAGTCGGCTCAAAACGCAATAATCGAATAGCTCGTTATAAGCACTTGCGACCTAGGCTGAGCAGGAGCACTGAGGAGATGAGACACGTGCACGAGAAGTGTATTGTTCACTCGCATTCACAAATGGTTTTCATTTTGTTCAAGGACAACTGATGTAGACTGTATATAAAAATAAAACGAAATATGAAGATATGTACAATACCTCATACAGGTTATGAATAGGCTTGCCAATATCTTTGCCGACTGTCTCGCCCATACCTGTCTTTCTGCTCCCTTTTGCTCAGTTGACATGGAAAACCTTTCGAGAGTTCTCGGTGACAGTGAATTGTTCCATCTTGATAGAGCGTTTTGTCTACCGGTCCTCGCGATCTTCTCACATTTTACTCAAGAGTTTCACTGGAGTATCCTCGCAAGTACAGCTGCACTCACTGCTGGTTGAAGTGTTACGACGAGCGTCAAGAAGTTCCGGTGATCACAAGGGGACCCAACGGTTGACAGCTGAACGAGCAGTAGTGCCACATAAAGCAATACCGCAATTCAGCTTTGCACGCCATATATGTGCCTAGTGTGCTTAAGTGTCGTCTGGTGGTGGGATTATAGAATGGTGACGAGCGCACCCTGGTAAACGTAGAGCGCTTGTATCGTTGCTAGTTTGGGTGGGGGAAGTGTTCCCCTGTTAAAGCACAAAGTGAGCTTGGCACATACCAGTGCAAGACCAGAATCCACACAGGTGTTCCAGATTGACATGCACTGTCAGAAACAATCACGCCACCTATAACTGACGGCCACGTGGGCAATCTGTGTGCACGATTAACTCGGCGATGGAGGTCATCAGGTGGCGCGCTGACGTCAAGAACGTCGGAAATTAGTAACAGCCGGATACAGACTGTTGACAGCACAGAGCTGCAACAGACCTTCGCCGTTGTCTGTTTGATGAGTACCGTGAGAGTGCGGGCCACCTAAGTCACGCTCGTCATCACTTGGCCTGCCTACTTGTTCATTCGCTACTACAGTATCCGTTAGTCACGCGGTGTGCTGAAGGCTGTTGAACTGTTGATAAAAATCATCTTTGACTGTGTCCGCACTAAAGTATGGGGTAGCATATGCCACAAAAACAAACAGGTAGCGTTAGTGCTGGGCGCCTCTGGATGCCCTAACTATGCTTTCGAGTTTGACAGCGCAAACATGGCCGTTGATGAGTATGCGATCGAGCAGTGCCTTCTCCGTGCATATGCTCAGGGTAATATCAACACTGGCTTGGCCAGTTGCTTGAGTTGCATGGTCTCCAGACAAGCACCCAGTGTATGTGCATGAATGTTGAAGCCGTGTTTCGGCAAGGCGACAGATATCGGTGGAGGGGTTCTTCCAAGTAAGCATAAGAGATGCCTGTTGACCTGCTTGCATAGGTAGTCGAACATTGACGGTTGTAATCCCAAATGTTGTTGGAGAGGCAATTAGGGCTTTGTGTCTTTTAGGCAAAAAATCCTTCGTGTTCGTGGGCAGAAAATGAGCCAAGTCTCCGGTGTGTGTCTGGAAATCGGAATGAACGGTCACTAAGCGAAGCGTTACCTGATAAAAGAGTGGGAAGGGAAGTAAATTGGTTTGGTGCAGCAGAATTTGGCACGGGAGCAAAGCCGGACGCCGGTATCTTGGCCATAGTTGCAATAGGGACAGTTAATGTAAATACGAAGGTTCATGATTGTAAGGGCCGGATATTTCTGGGTTGTTCAGGCTAAAAAGGGACGTTGATCTCAAGGGGTTTCGTAGGGAGCCTTTAGTTAGAAGGAAACCGAACACGCAAGGCAGTGGGGTGAAGCACAGACTTCGCATTTCATTGGGGTTCTGTGGTTGGGTTCATACGCCCCTCGGATTGAAGCTATCTATCCAGGGCTCCCAATGTACCTTGCAGGAATTTGCGACAGAAGCAACGCAGCACTTCGAGGACTCGCCAGTGAAGGTCGATCTGGTATGGTAGACCTGTGCAGCCAGGGAGTCCAAGTCCAACAAGGCTGTTGCGAAGCTTGCTTTCTGTAACCGGGAACAGGTGACCAAATTGGTTCATATGCCCTTCAAACGGGGTCCAGCCATTCAGGGTACCTCCACACCCTACATACCAGTTGGGGTCCGCGGCCACTGAAGTGATTCATGCATATTTTTGGGATTTATTCACAGTTGGCGAAGAGTGGAGATGTCTGTACGTCACACGGACAACACATGAGTCCAAGTACCTCCTTGGGGCAACTGAAACCCTTTTGTGGCGAAGTAACATACGTTATATCGTATTGTCTTTGAAGAACTTATGTAGTATTTTATAAGATAGTCGGCTAACAACTGTAAGTCTGCTAAGCTCTGGTACGACTACTAACGCTAATTGTCCTCGGCTGCTTATTCGCCAGGAGAAGCCCGCTTATTTAGCAGCCAGCCCTCACATGGTAGACCGTTTCCTGGTGGCTCTGAGCTAGCCTATTCGATAACCTGGGTACTGGGTTAACCAAAAGGGGAATACACAACCGATCCTCTATTTTTCGTGTCTTCTCGAGTCACCAAGAATACCTTCGTTCACATATGTAGCAGTTGAGAAGAACGAACACAAAAGCAGGGAAGAAAAAATGAGCGTTGAAAAATTTGTTGTGCAAGGCGAAACTTATGTGTACCACGTCTGTGTGTATGTAACTGAAAGATGTGTAAAGCAAATTTCATCTTACCTGTGTTCAAGACACGCTATCTATTGACGGATGTCATTTTAAAAATAGCAAATATTCACTACCAAACAGTATCCAGTACGTATGGCATATTACGTCCAAGGAATGTGTAATGTACAGTGTACACAACATTTACAGTGTAATATGCTACGCTATACTATACCCCGTAATATTTACGCAAATATTAGTGAAGCTGTTTTTCCCCACAAAAACCACTAATCACTTAACATGACTGTGCATCACTTTTACAACTAGTTGATGATCTTTTGCTTAGGGAACAAGTAGCCGAACTATCTATCTATCTATCGATCCCAATAGCAAACCAGATGTGTATCTGGATTAGTGGATTTCAGATGAAGCTGTGGTTTTCAAGACAGAAAAGCGGACCACAAATGAGTTTGCTTTATTTCTATCGGTTTGTCTACATCTGATCCGGATCAAGCAAGATTTGCACACAAAAGTTAATTTCCATACAAGCCAATATGTTAATGACGAACAAGCGGGCTATCGAATTCCTAAACCCAAAGTATGGATGTACACCGGGGTAGCATAGAACACGTCCAGTTCGCTGATGAGATAAAGTTCGATCGATGATGACTTGTGTGACACGTAATCAGACAGAGGGCTTGAAATACTGCCCGCACACCCACAATGAGGGGGAATATGGACTAGAGTAGGCGATCACTATAGATTCCGGGTCGGTTGTATTGTAATCGGTATAGTGCTTGCTGTTTACCAAACATGTGGAAAGTATGTCAAAAAAACTGATCCACTGTCTGTGTAGACTTCGGCAGTGCGTCTGATTCCGTAGGTCATGCACCGTGCTTGGTGTGTTTCGTTATGCCTGTGAACCATGTAATTTGTTTAAAATACTGAAGATGAACATATAGAGAAAGAGATACAGTTGCGTGGATCGAGTTCCGATGAAGCTGGAACTGTCACTGATTCGAAGCAGTGATGTGTAGTGACCCAAATCTTAGTCCGGTTACTGGATCGTAATACCAACATTTGACATTCAGCGCTCAGAGAAGTGTTCAGTAGGAACATTGCACGGATGGTTGCATGCCGAATAGTGGACGGTTCAGCTCTCGACACCTACAATTCGACCGTCAGTAGTTTAGGGTGTGTAGATAACAGCGATCCGTTGGCACCCAGTGAACAGTAGCGGTGAATGGCTAGACAATGACTTTCACAATCGCGGTGATCACTTGTGGTTCGAATTTCAATATGATTAATGCCTTTTCTTGCTCTAAGCTATCTCTGGACGGTGTTGTCACACGCATACCTGAGATCCGCGTTATGGAGTTACTTAGATTGTATTAGGTCGATAGATTTGCTCATGGACCGTAGACTACGAGTTCTTGTGACCAAGACTGGAGCCGCTTTGGGGCGTCCTGAGGATCGAGCCTGGAGGAACCACAGTCGTTTCTCCTTACGGGTTGTAGTACGACAGTGAAGGTCTGGCAATCTGTCAGTGGAAGGTAAGATATCTAGATAGCTTTCATATCTTGTGTATATGGTAAATCACGGGCATCCGGTGGCTCGACATGGTCCTGAAAACCGACGCAATTAATCAAAGAAGCGTGAATGGAAGTAAGCACAGGCTGATGTTGAACCATCTTTACCGGTTTGGACAGCTACATAGGATGGCTTAAGAATGGATTCTGAAGAAAGTAGAAGCAGACACGCAAAATACTGGCCTCCAGAAGCTGCAATACCAACATGCTGATCAAATAAGCACTTCACGCCACAACACATCCAGATATTCGTGTTGGTGGATTATCAACACACAATGAATTGCCAACGAGAAGACGAAGAATTCTTTAGACATAAGTGAGATAATTTGTTAGCATTTAAACTTCCCATCAAGCTGGACACGTCGCTTCTGTGGTAAACTGCTTATCCGACTTGCAGAAACCTGTCCTCGTCGGTTTTTATCCTGATCATTCAGACTTTTTTGGTGTATCGTAAGCGGGCGCTTCAGTTCGGCATCGTAGATGCAACATAAGTTCGTTCATACTTCTAGTTCCACAAAATATGAATTATTGTGTATTCTTATAATTTGAATACCTTCCACAGATCCCGTCATAATTTTTCACTCATCTCATCCTCCCAGTATTTGTTTGTCTGGCTAGTTAACATTTTCACATTATAAAATTGTTCACTTTATAGTTTTTGTGGCTTCACTGTGATATTACTTTGTCATCTCCGGCCTCATCCCTTTGAGTCTGTACTGCATACAGGCTGTGTGGATGAAACTACAGATGATATAGCACAATCCACGTGTGTTGTTAGATGTGTACAAGTGATCCTGGATTTCACGTTCTAGCCCGGAAAAAGATTTCACCAAACATTTAACGGGGTAACGTGGAAGTCTCCCATGTGTGTGAGCGTATGCGTGTGGTTACCGGCGTTCAGAAAACTCATTTCAAGATCGGCTTAATGAATTGTCCGTATACTCATCTCCTAGTGTTTAAAGTTGATAAGTTAAACACAGGTGTATAGAACTGTAGGCGATTCATTGCTATCTAAATGGTCATTCAATCGGTGGTCTTGTTTACCGTACCCAGCGGGTGAATGGATGTCAAGACTTACGGTCAATCAGAAAAGAGACCAGTTTGACCACGGCAAAGCTGTCACTTCACAGGTCAATCAACAACCCAATTAATATGTTCAGTTAAAGTGAGGTGCGGTCTATAATACGCCCTTCTGATAAAGCGATATTAGGGTCAACTGACAAGAACCGTTAGAATAAACCAATTTAATCTTTAATACCAGGTCATACAACAACCAATACTGATTATTAGTATACTAAAGACAGCATATGCAATCCTCTACCACCCTTCAAAGGGTCGGACGAGTCGTGCTGATGTGCACTCTGACGATGAGCCTCAAGTTGCCATGGTCCGGCAGCTCAAATGTTTACTGCGTGAAGCGGTCATTTAGGGGAATCGATAATTGACCTCAACAATATTATATTGTATGTCATGGTGAGTGAGTAGCCTGTCCACTTCACTTTACGAATTGAACCACCCGTTACTCATTCTTGTTGTCAAACAGATCACAGGAATGTTTTATTGCTTGGCTAGAATTATCATGTAGAAACGACAGTAATTGACGTTACTGTGTTAGCACAATTATATCGTTCATATCTCTTATTCATTTAAGCTTTACTTGTAGACATATTCTCTAATAAAAGTGTGAGTCTGATAGTCACATGAATTTCCTCATCTTGATGGTCCATCCTTTTGCCAGCTTGCACAGGATATGATCATTTTGACAGGTTGGCATAGTACGTAATGTTCACTCACCAGCAACAGTCACTTTTGTACGTTCTTGTTCTGATTGTAGTCTGAACTGTCAATCTATGTGCTGTAAGCTGAATTAGAAGTCTGATGAATTATTGTTCCTCTGTACGTCGCTGGAAATGCACGCGGTCAAGCTAAGCAAGCTGGCTTGATGGTATTCCTTTTAGTTAGATGGACTTGTCTCAATAGTTTGTATTGAAGGCCGACACTTGAAACAATTTTCTCATGTATTCCTGTCGGTTTTCATCCAAGACGGCAATACATTTCTGGTTGAAACTGAGTTTTGCCCTCTTCGCGCTCATAAGAAGTATCAAGCCCTGGCTTTGAAATAAGAGGCAAACAGAGTAAAAACATTACTTCTTAAAATAAATCGATATTTTACTGGGTACGACGACATCATCTTGGTAACAAAAATCCCAGTCACGTGTGACGGTAGAGTGAAGTTTATGAACAGCCCTCCTTTCTTCTGTCTCATAGACAACCTACTAAAGCGTCCATTTGGTGAATTCTGTATGAGAAAGTGGGACTGGTGAGTGACTGAGTCCAAATATGAAATTTCCGAGCTGCCCGCTTGACTTCGTGGTTCAGCTGGTGCGATGTTTCCAGCGTCTGGGCATGCTGTTATTGTTGCTGGTTCGAATCCAGCCGAAACCTTGGTTTTTCACGATTCAAGTCCTTCCAAATGGGTTATTTTGCCAATTTAGTGATCAATAAAACGAAGTCAGGACGAGTGCTTTTAGTCGTCATCTTTCTTAATATTTGCAGCTTATGGCTATACTCAGAAGTCGAATTCTATTCACTGACAGTTCCATCGTTCCTCTATACCCTTATGTGTAGCTTTATTAGTTATGTTCAAAACACACAAACACTTTCTACAGTTCGCTGGTTTATGTCTGGTAGAGAGGTTGTAAGAATGTCTACATTTCTCGAAGAATTCTACTCGTTTCACAGGGAAATTAGTAGTGTGCGCAGAAGTTCTGTAGCTATTCAATCAGAGGACTATGTTTGCTTGAATCGCCCATTCGAAGCTCATTATCGCAGTACAGATAAGCACATCCCCTATTACTCGACGGTATTTAGTTTAGGACAGGGAAATTACAAGTCGCCGTTAACGTTTGCATTATTTCTCAGTTGTTGTATACACATTGCTGAGTCTGTTTCATCTTCAAATGTTTACGTTTTGTTGACAGAATGTGGAATATAGTGAGCATTCTTGGACCCTGACACTGGGGAAGTTCTTATTTAACCCATCTATTGCATCTACAGCTGATAAACCTTCTTTTCAATGTGTATTGTTTTCATTTCTGTGGAACGTGTCAGTTTAACTAGGTGTTTCTCCTATCCGCTCGTCTCAGGGTACTCCTATCGTTCCATCTGTTATTGTGTTCACCTATCACGTCGTTTGTCTTTCATTTGACTGGGGAAGTATGACGCCATTATTGACAGTGGTACTCTGTTTATCATATCGGACTCTACAATTATGACAGATGAATGAAAGACTTTGGTCCACTTGTTCTTTCAATTGTGGAAACGAGGTCACGCCAGTCTTTTCTACTAAGTTACAAAGGTGTTTACCTTATTCACTGTGGGGCTACAGTTTTTTGTACCTATCCGGGCTAGCATATGTGATTAGTGGGAGCTGATGCCCCGTTTTCTTTTGTTAAAGATATGTAGTCGTTTTCAAATCTCTTTTTCGTAAACACTCCACAATACAACTTCGCATCAGATGCTGGGTAATTGGTTGACCGTTTCAGTTTGATTAAACTTATGATCCGGATACGTTGGTCGCTTACTAGGTGCAATGACCAATCAACGTATACTTTATTAAAACGTTTCGCTACCTAGTCGACTGTTGAAATTGAAGGTCAGTTAACCTTCACTCTCCAACCGATGAACTTCCCGTAAATTATTGGTTTGCACAAGTGCATAGTTTCCACCACCCTTCTCCTACATGTATTCACACACTCCACTGCTTGCATTGAATGAATCGTGAGTCCAGAAACGTTGACAGGATCACTATTTGAGAATTTGTGGAACAGAACCAAACATGTCGGTTGGACGGAGGTGTGCATCATTGTGTTGCCCCTTTGATAATTACGACTACCATAGCAGATGACTTTGTTTTAGGCAGGAAATCCATATCACTTCTGCAGTTATATCTGTTAAAACCAGTGTACATTATCAGCTATCATGCTCCTGGCATACGGGAGAACTGACGATAGAACGAGCTATACCCACTGAATTACATGACTGACTGATGGCCATGTAAGATTAACTAGGGACAAAAAACTGTAGTTGAAGGTAAATTCAATTTAGCAAAAAGATGAAAAACTTAAACTGGTTCGTCAGCAGCAGAGTGGAGCGGTTACTTTAGGTTGTGCCGGATAAGCCACGGGTTTGCATCAAGCTATGTCTACAGTTCTTGCGCATATACAGTGAGTAGCAAACTATCATCCAGTGAATAGGTAATTTGTTATTTTGACTGTATTCATAGGTTACGTTACAATCTAGATGGACTGACTAAAGTTTGACAATGTTAACTTAGCCTGAACAAGCAGTGAACTACTAGGGGCTGTAGAGTTTCCGTGGAGCAGATAACGGATAGCTGGACGACGTTTGCCATATGGTTGCCGAAATCCATTTTCCGATTAGACTGTCACAATGATCGAAACTCAACAATGTGTGTGTATATGTCGGGGCCAATGGTACAGTGCAACCAACCTGTGGTTCCATTCATACACATACATTGTACATCCAAGGTAAGCACAAAGAAATGTAAGGTGAGGACTTTTATAGGTCAGCCAGTCAGTGCTGATTAACTAAATGGTGAGTTGGCGTAGAAGTTAACTTCTTACCACTCGAAAACAGGCTCACCATGGTAAGCTCTAAGCTGGAGAGAACAGGTATTGTGAATACAAAGCAGGAGTAGTTTTATTATAGGAGTAAATATTTACTACGGGATTAGGAAAACAAAGTGAATTTCAATTTCGTTTCAAAAACTGTGCACAATCATTCAGCTATAAGATATCCGCACCAAATTTAGTACGAATGAATTTGAACAGTTTGGGCACCGTGGTTAACATGGTATTGATAAACATATTGGGAATAACACAACGTTACGAGCAAGTTGTAATACTCTATGTTCTAACCACCTCGGTTAGTCTTCCTTAAGAGTGTTGTCAACACACTCTTGAGGAAGGCCACCTGAGATGGTTGAAACGTAGAGTATTGCAACTTGCCCGTTACGTTGTGTTATTCCCAATATGTTTATCACTCAACTATCTTCATACACGAAACTGAAGAAAGGGGAAGATAGCGGACCACCGCTGTGCAAGTTTCTGAAAACGAGAACGAATGGTTTACAAAGCGACGGTGGGCGTTGGCTAATTTGGATGAAAAACAGGCAGTTGTGTTAACTTAATTACACTGAACTCACTAGTATTCGTTTCGTCGGTGGTTTATGGTGGATAGGTTGATGAGGGTGATCCAATTAGTCCCAGCCCACATCGTCAGGTCATCACTACCTCTGAGAGTGTGCTCCCCATACATACTGCTCGCTTGAAAAAATGGTCGCACAATTTTTGTTCACTGAAATTTTCAATGCCCTTCCCTCCTGGTGGTCCGATTTAATGCTGTGTCCTCCGTGCTCTAAAATCTACATTACCACCTGAAGGGCTTGTTCGAGTATCACTCTGGTGTCGTTGCTTGCAGTGGCTGGGGCTCAGCTCATAGACTTTTGGCTGATACACAACTGTCTCGGAATGCGTACCTCGGACATCACTGTCAACATGCGTGCAATCCCCCTATGTATTCTCGATGGAATGTCTCCATGTTCGGATGTACGCCTTGTTAATGACTGACCATGATACATCTTGTGAGCTTGCTTTATGGCGGCAGAGTAAATTACTGCCTCAGATTGGGCTCTGGTGAATGAAGGTGGGTCTGCCTACTAGTCACACCCAACCACACTGTATTAAATTAGGAAACTAGCTCAGTTACCCATGAGCTGAATGAATCCAGAAAGAAGGACTGGGACACTTTCGACGTGACTGCGAAATATCAAGACGCACTAATGTGTTTGTAGTAATATTAGCTGTCAGCCCTGTTAACTCTGTCTTATTCCCATCGTATGCCTACGTGGCTCGATTGGTCAGTAAAAACCGGGTGGGCCATAAAGCCAACGGGTAATTCAATACATATCGTTATGTTTATCAAACATCAACTATAACTTTGTGGCGTTCAGCCAGACGATGATAGTGGTGGTAGTAGTATTAGTATTAGTCGGTGCGTTGAACCACCTCCTCGTGGTGCCGACTGGGCAGTCTAGGTATAAACCTCGAGTGGTTAAGCGCCCAGCAACTCCAGATAGGCCCAACCACTCTACCTGGTTTTAAAGTACTGATTACAACCGATCACTACAATGAACTTACCGCCAGCACCTCCGTGCAGGCTTCTATCAGTACACAAGATAAGCGAGCGGAGTACGCCTGTTCAGAATGAGGCTGAATTTGCAAGTCGAACGCTGACTTGTCGGCGCATACTCGTATGCATCGACGCAGGAATGATCGAGAGCAAGATGTTGACGCCCAGTATGTCACAGTCTTTGACTGCACCGACTGTGATCGCACCTCTTCAACCAAAATCGGTCTCAGTCAACACAGGAGGCAGGCTCATCCAGTCAACGCAATCGTGAGAATCTCAACCACATGAAATCCGCCGGAACAAATTGGTATCAACAAGAATTGGCTTCCCTTCTGAAGTATGCCGATGCGCTGGGCCCGTCGTGCCCTACTCGACGCGAACTCCATAATCGGCTCCTGCCACTTTTCTCAGGTCGTAATGTGGAGAGCATCCGGACGCGTCTGTATGCACTGAGTTAGCAGGGGGAATCTTCTCCCCATTGCCAATCCGGCCACCGTCTCGCAGACCAACGTGACATCTGGTACTGAGTCCCAAGCTGCTGAAAACTCAGAGTGGTTTGCCTGTTTGATCCAAACAGTGATTACCCAGCTGGAGTCTAATAGCGAGGCTTCTTTACAAACTGACGGATTACTGGCTATTGCCCGCGGTCTTCAGGCGGGTATTTTCAAGATGGTACAGGCTAAGTCGCGGTTGAACATGCATGCCGCACAAGCGTTTCCGTACACCTGGCGACTGACTACCCGACGACGTGCTCGTATTAACGTCGGAGCCCTCGTGACCAGCAAACAGATACGGAGAGCTAACTATGCAGCGATTTAAACGCTGTACAACCAGCGCAGGAAAGATGCTGCTTTTGCAGTTTTTTTCTGGCAATTGGAGAACCGCCTACACAATGGACCGTGGCCTTCCGGATAGTTCCAACGAATACTGGTCCGAAGTATTATCGGCTCATCCGCACCCTGATGAGCGACCGTCCCACACGATTCTGCCTCCGGACTGATCATTGGTGGACCCGATCACCGGAGATGAAGTATCACGCACCTTGAAGCAAATGGAAAACACCGCTCCAAGGTTGGACAAGCTTTTGCCCAAACATTTGAAGCGCATGGAAGCTGATGCCCTGGCAGGATACTTCAACCTTTTCTTGCTAACCCAAGGTTGTCCGATCCATCTGTGCCGCTCTCACATCACGCTTGTTCCGAAAGTTAATAATCCTTCATCTCCAACCGAGCTCAGACCAATCACCGTATCTTCAACGTTGATTCGTTGTTTTCATAAGATATAGGCTGACCGTTGGAGCACGCGCTTGCATCTGCCCGCTCTTCAGTTTGCTTTCCTACATCGTGACGGTTGCCTCAAGGCGACCTCACTGCTCCATGCGCTGCTTCGGAACTCATGCACCACCTCTTCAAGTCTGTGTGTGGCCTTTATCGATGTGTCCAAAGAATTTGACTCCATCTCGCAGGACTCTATTATCAGATCGGCCCAAGCTTTCGGTGCCCCTCCACCTCTGACACATTACATTGTCGACTCCTATCGGAATGCTTCCGTCACGCTTGGCAGCACCGTCCTCCGGTCCCAGCGTGGCGTTCGCCAGGGTGACCCACTGTCCCCGCTTTTGTTTATCATGGCAATGGATGAGGTGTTAGCTCTTTCTCGACCGGAGCTTAGCTACCAGTTCCACGATACACTGGTCAGCGGTTTTTCTTATGCCGACAATCTGATCCTCCTGGCTGAAAACCCCACACGACTCTCCGAGAGGCTTGCAACCGCCGCTAGTGCTCTGGAATTATCCGGGTTGCAGATCAACAAGAGTAAAACGAAGCTTATGGTCATTCGCAGTTATCACAAACACAATGTGACCGCCATCTCCAATGAGTCCATCCAGTTCAGTCCGGATATTATCCGTTCACTAAGCGCCATTGATACGGTGACCTACCAAGGTATCCCGTTCACCTGGAAACGTAAAGCATTCACTAATCACCGTCTGCAGCTCCGCACGCTGCTGGATGAAACGACCAGAACGCCCTTGAAGCTGCATCAACGCTTGGATCTGCTGAGACAGCATTTGATCCCTAAGATGAATCACTCGTTGGTACTGAGTCGAGTCCACCGGAACACGCTCAAAGCAATAGACTGTACCATTCGCCAGTTTGTTCGGTAGTGGCTGCGCCTTCCCAAGGACACACCCATCAGCTACATCCACACCTCCAATTCGTTTGGGGGGTCTGGGCATCCCGAGTTTATCCACCACTATCCCCATCTCGCGCAAATCCCGACTGAAGAGGCTGCTCTCTAGTCAATGTCCAGTTCTGCGGAATATGATCAACGACCATTCGTTTGGCCCTATCCTGAGGGAGGTAAACGTCCCGGTACGCTTCCAGGGTGTAGTGGTGACAAGCAAGGAGGAAGCCCACGCTGCGTGGACCGATAAACTCTACCACTCGCTAGATGGCTGTGGTCTTCGGGAAGTATCACGTTCTCCACTCTCCAATCGTTGGCTGTTCAATCCAGACCGCATCTTCCCCAGGATTTTTATTCGTGCTATCCAGCTTAGGTGTAGTCTGCTGCGGTCCAAGGTCCGAAACTCACGAGGTGACCGAAGCAGCCAGTCAGTTCTCTGCCGTGGCAACTGCGGTCGACCAGAAAGCCTCGCTCACATTCATCAATCATGCTGGATCACCCACGATGCGCGTTGTGCTCGACATAACCGCGTGGCTAAAGACCTGGCGAGACGACTGCGTAACTTGGGCTTTACAGTCTTCGAGGAGCTGCGAGTACCAACGGCGAGCTCGTTCATCAAACCCGATGTGCTCGCGGTTCGTGGCGGCGCTGCTGTGGTGCTTGATGTCAGTATAGTGGATGACTACCGTTGCCAACTTGCCTGGACCGACAAGATTGCGAAATACGGTACTGTCTCCCATAAAGCTGCCATTTTGTCCACCCTCCATACCATGAGCTGTGAGGTGAACTCTGTCTCTCATTCACCTGTGATTATTTCTTTCCGCGGAATCATGTTCTCTTCTTCATGTAGCGTTATTCTTCGATTCGGACTGCCCTCCTATACAGTCACGGATCTATGTTTACTAACTGTTCTTGGTTCTCTGAAAACCTACGACACTTATATGCGGGGAACCTGGCGTTGACTGTTGCCACCTCCCTGACAGTCGTCTTTCTGTGAAGGTCATTCTGTCCCGATGCGTGAGCCTTGACTGTGATAGCACCTGTGTGCCCTGAAGTGCCTGTGATTTTGTGGGATTTACTGTCTATTATATTTCACTTTTACCGAGTTTTATTTCTCCTATCCTGTGCCTCCAATTTTCTGCACACTGTTTGGTACACACCCCTAACCTTATTTGTTTGATGCTTGAACTATTAACGCTTGTCATTCTTATGTGAGGACCTGTTAACTGTACAATGTTGCCAACTACACAGTGCGTAACATTTGACTGTGAGCTTGTTTATGCATACTCCCCATTCCATTTCTCTTATTTCATATTGGTGTCGCCGCTTGTTCTTTCTTTGCAAGAAACTTTGTAAATTGCTCTTCAAAATAAACGATATAGTAGTAGTAGTCGGTGCGTTGGATCACCTCCTCGTGGTGCTAACTGGGCATTCTTGGTGTAAACTTTGACTGACTCAGCGTTCACCAATCCCAGATAGGGTAAAAGAATCTGCATTGTTTTAGTGTACTGGTCACTGTCGATTAGCTAAATGTTAATACCACCAACGACTCCACGCCAGCCTCTACCAGTACACACAACATGCGACCGGAGTACACCTGCTCAGAATGTGGCCAGATATGTAAATCGAGCGCTGGTTTGTCGGCACATATTCATATACATCAACGCAGATGTGGTGTACAACAGGAAGTATGTGATCAGCCTCCTCCAGTCTTTGACTGCGCTGAATGTGACAGCTGCTTTCCAAACAAAGTTGGCCTCCGTCAACACAGGAGGTATGCGCATTCTGTCAAACGCAACCACCAGAAGCTCAGGAGCACAAAGGTTGTCAGATCAAATTGGTCACAGCAAGAATCGGTTCCCCTTGTCAGACTCGCCGATGAGCTGATCCTGTCATGCTGCATTCGATGAGAACTTTTTCACGAACACCTATCACGTTTCCCTGGCCGTACTCTGAAGAATTTCATGACAAGTCTAAATGCTGTAGACTGTCAGGAACATACTGCCCCCACTGCCAATCCAATCTCAGCCTCATAGATCAACGTGATGTCGGGTAGTGAGTCCCAGGATGGTGAACACTCTGAGTGGTTTTCCTGTTTGACCCAAACAACAACAACCCAATTGGAGTCCACTAGCGAGAATTTCCTGCATAGTGAATAACTGTTATCCGTTGTCCGCGCACTTTATTCAAGCATTTTCACAGTGATACAGGCTAAGTCACCGCTTAACATGCGTGGTGACACAAGCTTCTCCGCACATCTAACGACTGGTCACTTGATGACGTGCTCGTGTCGCTGCGGGAACCTACACGATCAGGAAGCAGATACAGAAAGCTAACTACACTGTGATACAAACCCTACAGCATCATCGAATGAAGGAAAACGGAGAATTACCTACAAGACGAACCGTTGTCTCCCGGTTAATTCCAACGTGTTCTGGTCCGAGGTATTATCGGCTCATCCGCGCGCTGATGAGCAAACATAGCGTACGATTCTGCCTCCGGACTAGCGCTTGGCCGACCCCATCATTGGACAGGAAGTTTCTCGCACCCCAAAGATCATGAAAAATAGCACTCTACGTTTGGAATTGTTGCCCAAACAATTGCAGCATATAGAATTTGATGCCCTGGCCAGATATGTCACCCTGTTCCTGCTAACTGAGGGTTGTTCAATTTATCTGTGCCCCTCCCGCGTCACGATGGTTCCGAGTAATAATCTTCTTTGTCTCAGTGACTTGAGACATATCCCCGTGTCTTCATTGTTGGTACGTTGATTTCACAATATATTGGCTGACCGCAGGAATACACGCTTACAACCGCCCACTCTTCAGTTCGTATTCCTACACTGTGATGGTTGCCTCGAGGCGACCTCACCATTCCATGATCTCTGGAACTCATGCACCACGTCTTGCAACCTGTACGCAGGTTTTATTGACGTATCCAAGGCGTTCGATTCTATCTCTCAGGATTTGACTAGCAGATCGGTCCAAACTCTCGGTGCTCCTCCATCTCTTACACACTACATTGCTGACTTATATCGAAACGCTTCTGCCACGCCTGAAGACTCTGTCCTCCGGTTCCAGTGTGGTATTCGCCAGGGTGACCCGCCAGCGTCGCTGTTATTCATCATGGCAATGCATGAAGTGTTAGCTCTGTCTCGACCAGAACTTGGCTATCAGTCGCATGATACACCGGGGAGCGGTTTTGCCTACTTCAACGATAAGATCCTCCTGGCCGAGAACCCGATTCGTCTCTCCGAGAAGCTTGTAGCTGCTGCTAGTGTTTTGAAGCTGTCCGGAGCGAAGATCAACACGAGTAAGACTAAACTCATAGTCCCCTGTGGCTACCATAAGCACAACACGACAGCTATCGCTGATAAGTCTGTTCATTTCGACCCGGACATTATCCACTCACTAAGCTCCTCTGACACGATGGCCTACCTCGGTATCCCTTCACCCGGGAAGGTGAGGCGCTCACCAGCTAACGACTGCAGTTTCTTACGATGCTGGACAAAACAACCAAAGCGCCCCTGAAGCTGCATCAGATCCTGTATCCTCTGAAACAAAATCTGATCCCGAAGATGATTCACTCGCTAGTTTTTTGTCGAGTTTACTGAAACACACTCAAAGTTATGGATGTACAACCCACCAGTTTGGTCGGTAGTGGTGGTTTGTGACAGCGCTGCTATGGTGGGGGACGTCACCATAGTGCATAACCACCAAAACCAATTTGCCTGAACAGACAGGATCGTGAAGTACGCGACCGATTCTCAACATGCAGCCGTTCAGTCGGCCCTACACACTATGGGCTACGATGTGAACTCTACTTCTCACTCACCTGTGATCATCACTTCTCCCTGCACAACGTTTCCATCTCCTTGCAATTCGATTTCTCGACTGGGGCTGCCCTCCTACACAGTCACTGATTTAAGCCTACTGACTGGTACAGTTTCCGTGAAAACCTATGACACATTCATGTGAGCAAACCGACATTGATTGTTACTCTCTTCTGACAAGTATCTCACTACTGAGGACATTTCCTTGTCTCGATGCGTGAGTCTCAATTGTGATAACACTTCTGTGCCTTGAAGTGCTTTTGATTTAGAGAGACCTCACTCTTGTTTTTTCGTCCTTCCTCTTTGTTAACATATGACATCGATAACTTTCAATAAATTACTGTAACTAATAACGTTTACTACTCTGTTGGAAGGACTTGTCAATTGTTCAGTGTTGTTAACCATACAGTGCCCCGACAGTTTGCTTTGAATCTCCGTTTTATTTGTTGTTTACTTCTTGATATCACTACTTACCTTTTGTTTGAATGAAGTTGAGTAAACTGATCTCGAAAATAAACAAGTTTATGTTGTTGTTGCTGCTGTTCTATAAAGATCACTATTAAGCAGCCATCATCCGCAATAGCAACGGGCTGAATGAACATCGGGTCTGTGATTAATTGCTCATCTCGCATGTTGTAAGTTTCAAAGTTAACTCGAATGTATAATCACGTCCGATTGCAACTGTAAAGTTCTTTAGTTTAAACCAGCGTCCTTTAGCGAGGGTTGTTACACTGAATCCGCCTAATTCATTCGAATGAAGTAGTCAGAAAAAGCAAACTAAGAAATGAATTTATTTCACATCGTCACACCAGCTACGAACGCGTGATTACTATGTAAAACAACGGTTCTTTAATGAAATTGCAAACGTACAGATCGATCTGGATCGTGAGTGATGCTGACAACCAAGCCCACGGCAAGCAAAATTTAGCTGCCAGTCCTTTTCTAGAGCATAGAGCCGGCTGCCAACGGCTGATCAATAATGTTTCACAGTACATTAAAGTTTGTGAAATGTGAGTATTCATCGGGATGGTAAACGAGATTGTAGTGCCGACATGTAACCGTGGGTCTATAAACAATCTACAAGGAGGGATGCAGAGTGTCGCCCACCAGTTATTCCGGTATTGCATATCCTGGCCACTTTGACACATTTTCCTTAATCCTGGCTTCAGGTGCACTTTCTGCCCTGTCTTTTTCCCCAATCATAACAGGAATAAAGGACATAGTGGCTGACATACAACGGAGGAATATACTTTTTAGTTAGATTGTAAAGAATTCAACGGGTTTTGGCAGCAAGCCTTGCATTATAAGTGCAAGTCAGACTGCCGTCAAACTTCTTGCTAGATTCATGCATCATACCATTACTGTGTTACTCACTCTGTCAAGATTGGTGACAGCATGTGAAATGAACTAATACTGGAATGTAAATCCCCGAAATTCAGTCCTTACCGTATACATTGTTCAGTTGGTTGAATAAAGTCCTTGACTTCAGCCTAACCGTGAAGTTCTTGATGAACGGGTTATCGAGTGGAGTGAGATGAGCATCTTAGTTTTTTCCTCTCTCGAAACGATCGGATACACTGACTGCTATTCATACAAAGTTAAATTTGAACGTTTGGACATGATTTACCGGTTATACGAATGTGAGATTACTGGCGTTTTGGTTACCACACCAGTCCCACAGATACAAGAGTAGGGATGTAAACCCCAACATGGACAAGGATATGCACTACTGACGAGCTCAAAGGAGGACGAAACTCGAGTCTAGTGTTTCCTCACAAAGTGGACAGACCGAAAGGCTTATCTGAAATCAAGAACTGTGATCGAATGTGCATGGTGTTCACTATGAGGTATCCTAGTTTCTGTATTCTGATCACCCTACCAAGACTTTCGGCAGCAGAAGAACTTAATCGTCCCAGATACGTGCTCATTTTAATAAAAGATCTTGGTGATGAGGTTTAAACTTAACCCGATGTTTTTGAACTTTAGTGACTGTGCTGGTGAGCTGTGAGTTGGTCATGATCGGGTCTCTTGTATTGTGGTGACTATGGCAACCAGGATACAGTTAAGGTAAATCCGGATGAATAACAATTGAGTTTCAAAGGAAGATTTATCTGTTTACATCCATCTTGACACCCACCTCATCCGCTGTATTCACGGGACCGAAAAATCTTCGAAAACCATGCCAGAAGGATTTTACTTATAAATACGCATCAACATTTACCGGGAATGGATACTGGTTTCTAGAGAGCACGTTACACTTCCCGTGCTGTGATAATGCAATTAATTCCTCTAGACATACATTTCACTGTTTTGTTGACAGACTTGATGAAGAACAGTCTATGGGACTTCTTTGTAGTTACCAAGATCAAGTAGCTTGCGGCCACAGCAGTCCCAAGGGTTTCCGAGTCGATCTGGTGATCACACAGTCGAGAAAGTGAGCAAATTCAATATGGCAGTTCGAACGGTTGGATGAACCCTCCACAATGGGAATCCAAAACTAAAGGAATGAAGGTATCTTCTATAAGTTCTCAATAGATTAGTAGAATTACTTGCAACAACGAAAGATCGTATGTTCCAAAAAAAATTTATATAGTAGTGAATTTACTTTCAGTAGGAGTCAAAATCGAATCACGTCCCTTTACTCGTTTGTTCACCTAGACGTCATTCAATGACAAAAGGCTGCCGTGAATTCCGGTTGGTAAGGTAGCGAGTAAGGTAAGCGAGTAAATGACCATCAAAAGAACGATTACCTTACGAGTACTTGACAGACTATGTTGCATTCGAAGGAGGTCAAAAAGTCCACGCATCTTATTCCAACCTGGTACGTTTGTTCTTTTTAGTTATTTCACGGGTAGAGTAGTAAAGGTTGGAGTGTGACCTTTGGGGTTCCGGGAAATGATAACCCCTATTCAGAAGACTCCGTAACACCGTTTGACTTCAATTACTACACATCATAAGACAAATATGATTGAATCGCTTTGACAGATGTGTAGAAGTGTGTCATTTGGCGCTTTGATGTGCATTGTCCCTCGCTTGAACAAGTACATGTATGATTTGGGGACTGTTGTGGGTTATGTAACCCACCCAACGTGGTCCACGAGGCCGATATATCGACGGCCGCCTTCTCATGGTGGCATTGCAGCAAAAAACAGTTAAAACATCAAATACTATCAGATTGGCCATCTTAATTTATGCAGACAAGGTTGCGCTGATTGAGCAAAAGAGAACGTAACCAAGCAGTAAATGCACAGCAAACCTAGTGACTGCTGTCACTAACATTTGAGGACCAATCAGACTACTAATATAAATTAGCCAACAAATGACGGACGGAGTAAGTCAATATCAAGAAAATGAGAGCGTGCCAGGCGCATGGTGGACAAATCACACGAAACAACATAATCTGCTTACTGACCGGCCTCTCTTATGGATCAGAACAACATATCTGTGTTTCCCAATAGGTACATCATGGCTGTTCGTTTACTTTCTCAACGATCGCTCAGCCATATTGAAACAGTGGGCACGATCAGCCACTCAGTGGGTTTGTATTTCGCGTTTGTCCTTTGGATTGGCCAGTTCGCACTGTCTGCCTTTCCTCGCTTGATAAGGTGAATTTAGGTGGGAGCGTACAACCTTTGTGCTGATGAACGCAACATGATAAGAGGTATGAATGCACCCAGCTTATAAATCAGTACATTGGTACCCACAAATCACCGGTATGCCATGAACAACTGTAAGCATCTTGGTGCATAGTAGAAGTGTCTAACAACCGACAGAACACAAAAAAGAACGTTTGACCTAATGAAGACAAACCGTAATAATTGCGTTCAGTTAGTTCCAAAGAGTCTGTGTCAGAATTACCTAACAGCCGAAAACATTGCGCACTTTATCTGAACAAAGCAAACGAATCTGGCAAACAATCTGTGGAATTCCGCACACATTATAAAATGACCCTGTTTTTTAAGTAATCTAACGGTGCTACAATAACCTATGTAGTCATCTGATGTGGACTCGTTTACGGTAGGCTGAAAAGTATTACGAAATGGTTAATCACTATGTGAGATGCAATGTCATATGTTTTCGCAATTCTTTTCATCCATTCTACATTGGGTGGAATGAGCCCCCAACAGAAAGTGATTGGAGTAACTGGCTATTAAGCTGGAGCCAATTGTTTCGATTATGTGTGGTTTTGAAAATCATGGGACGATAGCCGTTTATGCACTTTCTTTCACAGCCTACAACTACCGCAATTCAACTGACAGAGTCGGGTCAATAATTAGCGTTGCAACAAGCCGGTACTAGTGAGTAGTATTGATTGCACCCCAAACAGTTCTTAGTGGAGATGGTATTTTTAACCTAACCCACCTACATTCGTGGTCGTAAACGCTCTCTCTCTCTCTCTCGTACGATGGCAGCTCGTTCGGTGTTTAGTACACGCTGGTCATTACCAAAAGCAAGAATATACTCACCTTAGTTACCATACAGTAATTGGGATTGTTAAAGGTTTGAAAAATAATGTCTGACCAAAAAGACTGGAGTGACTCTCGCAATGAACCAGCACAAAATTTTTCGGAATCCGTAAGTTGTGTTGTTACTGGTTATATTCTGTGTAATTCCCAATGACTTTAGGCCACACTGACTTAGGCTGTAATTCCGAAAATTATCGGTCAGTCAATCTATGATCTGTCGTTAGAGTATATCGCGTACGACGTATGATTCACTATCATTGACACGTCACTTGGTAGGACCGTTTAGTTGAACTCAGCTGAATGTCCTCGGACTTACAGTAATGTTTTCAACTGTCTTGACAGTGATATTTCACTGAAAAATGCTCGAGAATATCATGTTAAACATTTGCCTACGTCACCTATTCACGACAGTTTGGGAACTTTTACACTTCTGAATAGGCAATCGTTGTTATTGTGTTAAGTGTCTCGGGTGCTCTGCGAGATATCATAACCGCCAATTTTATCTTCCTGTTAAATGTTCATGACCTGCCTGTCTTCCCTAACATGTTCATTTCCAACTATTCTGATAACACAGCATGTAGAAATTATTATCCAATCAAACTCCCTCTTCATCTCTACAGGATGGTTTAAAGATTCTACGGACTGGTCAGATCTTCAGTTTCTTACTGTTGATAAGTACAAATCATGGTATGTTTTGTCTCCGTTTTTGAGGCCCAAAAACCATAACTGTTTTGCCGAACACGGTCAGATTTTTGTTGATCACGAACTTTTGTCAGGTCAAATCTTCAACCATTACTTCATCGTATAACCTCATGAGGTTACTTAATGTGGTAGCCGTTTTCATAAATTTCATGAAGCCACTCTTGTGCAATTTAGGTCTCGCACACTGATCTGCACCTTATCCACTTACTTGTAGCCTAATTTTTATATGTATTCGTCCAAACTGGTGGCACCACCCTACCGTAATGCTATCCGAACTTCTTAAGTAGAGCAACACAAGCTCGATAAGATCATCCAATATAAAGTTGACCAGTGTTAGTATTTACAAGCGCTTTACTAATAGTTTTCTAAAATCTTTAACCGTGTCAGCAATTTTCCGTTTACATAAGGGAGGGCTTCTGAAAAACGATCCAGAGCATGTCCCTTCCTTCATGGGCATAATGAACGCGCACTTCGAAAACTTTCTAATTAATATCTGCGGACTACTTTGAACAATAAAGTGACATGGTCACTTCATGATATTGGTGTTTCCAGCGAAATCGAAAAGTCTTTGTTTTAGATCCAGCGTTTAATAACTCTCCCTCCTCCCATTTTAATTCACTTATTTAATCGATTTGTCACCGCCTGCTTGCTTCCCAGTGGTCACATTGCTCACAATGGCTTGTTATCAAAAGATATCCCGCTTCCCGCTAACTCTCCAAAACATCTATCAGGTTATGGTAGTATTCTCAACAAAAAGGTTTGCTGGTTTCAATGTTGCCCATCGGTTCGCCGTGTACAAATATATCCGTACATTTTCTACTGTGCAACCAGGTATTAGCACACACCTGGTCTTACTCTGCCTCTCTTATTTCTTATTTAGCTTAGATTGTGTGCTAGCCACCTGCTAATGAGAAACAATCATTCTTTTTGGTTGTCGCCGATGACGGTGGTTACTCTGTAATTTTTCCATGAATTTCATGATGGTGAGTGTTATTTTGTGACTCAAGTTCATTAAATTATGTGTACTTCATTTTTGGTCATGTGAGCACGTAAGAAGCGGGAAATTTATTTATCGGAGTAGATCAAATGGATTACTGACTCGGTTTGACTTGACCTACCATGAAAATCCTTTCTGATTCCACTTGCCCTGTTTTTATGTGATCTATCCCAATTCAATTCTGTTCACTTCACATACCATAAAAGTTAGCTGTCATTTATGCACGCAACAATTTACAGTTACATTTATTGGCTGATAGTGGGCTGGTTGTTTCTGATCGATCTGTTAGCCGAGCTGACAAAACCTGTGTAAACATATTTGTCATTACAACTGTACATCCATACTTAATGGTGTTTACCTGTCGGTCACTTATGATGTTTCTTGATATGATGACGTTTTTCATCCTGTCTGCCATAAGAACGGTTGAAAAAGTGTTGTGTTTCTTATCAACTGGTAACGAAAAAACAACACAACCCTTGAAACTAGCTGGGGTGACAAAACTGTTTGAAAAGTCAAGTATGTCGATATTGATATTTTTTGACTGCCAAGACAACTCGCTCAGTTACGTTGGGGTAAGAATGTGTTTATTGAGACATGAAACGATTCACTCAGTGTCCTCAAATTCTAACACTGTAGTCAGTTGAAATAACTTATCCAACCTTACATCATACTTAGCTTCAATAAATAAAAATACATGCTATCGTTGGCAACACATTTATATAACAGTAAAGCGATAAGTGACACCAAGTAAACGAAAACACATGATACTTCTGTTTATCGATGTGTTGGAGGTTATTCCTCAGACTTATTTCCAATCTTCAAACTTGGCTGGACAGAACTGAACACCCTACTCTATTTGTTACACTACATTAGTTGCAGTTCAGTACCTTTCGTAGTGAACGCACGAAAAAATGCGCACCATAAAAATGGTGTCCAATTGCAGTGTAGTTTTTGCCGCTGGAAAGAAAATAACCTGTTTCAACCTCTTTTCACATCATTCACGTCGTCTATCTGTTTGGTCATTACGAGAACGAAATCAGTGTGATCACTGTGATTAGATTGGCTCGTATTCACAATAATGGCCGAATATATTACGTGTACCCGTTACCAATTTCACACTGGCTACTTTGGTCACACGGGGTTCACAGGCCAGAGTGTGCGGTTTGAGTATCCTGGTGAACTGTCTAGCCCAGGATGAATCGGTGAAGTGTGATTTGACAACAAACATCGAAAGACCATTGTGTTTATTCTCGCTGGACTCAGTAAAAATCGCATTCGGATTGTTGTAAGTGCAACGGATGAGGCGACGATAAAATGTTTGGTTGAAGTCTGTCACCCGTAAACCGACACACCTGGTCAAATGGCACTACTTGGCGCGCCGCCCAGCTGCTGGCCAAGGCACGCACAATGTCACTCTTAGTCGTTTCCACGTATTTACCCGACTGGCTGAACTAGCGTGTTGTACGTCCTTTTATATGTATCCCATATACTGACTACTCTATATACTGGTCACAAAACTTCGCACATTTCCTGCGCATAGCCCATTCCGAATTGACAAAAATCTTCCTTGAAATTTCCCTTGTTTATTTGGTACCGCCTCTTAATTTTTTGTCTCACTGCATTATTAAATGTTAATGGCTAAAGGCTGGTTTCCGTTCACAGTTCATTTATTTGTAAGTTTTATTAACTAGTAGTTAATTATATGTAGAACAAACTTAATTAAAGTGAGCATTCAGTGTCGCATCTTGTTCTTATCAAATTTAAAGGCTTACAACTGTCATAGAGACCGCGTATAACCATGTACCATTTCAGACTGTATACATCGATTTCCCTTGAAAGTGAATTGAACAGTTGACTGAAAAGCCCGTTTTCACGAAGGTCGTATGAATGCTGCACATACAAACAACGTATAAACGTCATGCGGCTAGTAATCTAGCCAGTCAGAAAGGTGTATGTCTTCAAGTTTGCATTCATATTCGGACCTGAACTTAACACGTCTTCCAGGTTGTACTGGTGAAGCATCTTAGGATTTATGGGAACGAAATATGGGACGGTCGTTATATCCATCTCAGTAGCTTGTTGCCTTAATGCGCATGCAAACTACTCGGCTGACAGGTACAGGAGATATTGCACACAAGATGCAATTTCAGATGAACTAACATTCCTACAAAAAGGTTGATGGAAACGATTTGTGTGGCGTCCCTCAAAGTATGAAGAAAGGTTTCTAGCGGAAAAATGCGCATTTCGATGTCATTTGACAGTGAAAAATTCGCTAAACTTATGTATAAATGACTAACAGACAGTCTTCGTAACCAAACAAGTCATCCTTTGTAATTCTGTTTCAGGATCCTGTCTATGGTTGACGAATAAAGTGTGCTTAGTTGGCGGGTATTGTGTGTCCTAGTACGTGGATTATACGATCACATGCTTAGCCGAACATGTCCATGATCACTGCCAGCCTGGACCAACACTGGAGCTGCCAATACATCTGTGAGAAATCGCGTTGAAGCGAATCATGCATTTAGCTCAATTCATTCATTTAATCCGATTTGATGAGTCAAGGCCATTCGAAAGTTTTAAGGTGTTTACTTTCGGACATCTATCATCCACCCTATGCCTCACCAAAATCACATGGTTCTGGTTTTGTCTTGTTTTTTTTGCAAAATTATATCAAGGCAGTATTTCCATTTACAACCGTAGCTAAACCCACAAATTCATTTGTTGAACAGATGCTGACAGGACTATACAGTATAATCATTGTACATTGAGTGTGATGATTAGTACCCGGAGGTGAGTTCGGCCGGTGTGTTGTTTTTGGGGAATATTCAAGAGATTTTCAGTCAGTTAACAATTTTAACAGCTTTTATACCCACAGGAGTATTCGGACCGCGTTGGGACCATTCCATTTTCGAAACCCTATCATTCCACCTCGTTTATGAAACCCGCGTTCTTCCCCACTGGTGTTACCTGCTGACTGTATACCTACTGTACTGATTTACCTTAACAGCATACATGTACCAAGCCTCCGCTGTAAGAAACCATACTACATAAGCCGACCACCGTAACTGAAAAGCAGGTTGGTTTTTTGAACTCATTTCCTGCTGCGAGAGTGTCACCATCATTTTGGATACAGTTTCAAAAAACCCGGTGTATCGTCTCAGTTCTCCGTGTTGGTCATGTTGATCATCCGTGGACAGAAGCTCGCCGGACTGTCCAATGTCTGCCCCAAGGTCATCTTGACGTGTGTAGTCTAGTGTGTCCGTGCATGAGTACTCGGACATGCATGCATGCATGCATTCCTAAACTTGTTATCGATGTCCCACTAACTCGCACACATGTGACAAGCGGCGTGGTAGCAACGCCAACGTCTTCACAGTTTGTGGCGTTCACTTTTCCGGTGAGTTTTCGAACTCTGAACATGCTCACACACGTACAGTTTTGATGTCTGCCGTCTCGACGCCTGATCAACGCAGTTTCTGATTCCGGCTACCCGTGCACACTGTTCACTCATTCGTTCAACCCCCTTCCATCCAAAGAACCACTATCATCAACGTCATCAGTTCAGGTGCTGTTGTTACTGCTGCTCAGTCAAAACAACATTACTAACGAGCACAATGTGTGTTTTTGTAGGAATGCTTGTACATTTGGTGAACGCACACACCCAAGTGTCAGAATGACCCAAGCCAAGCAGAGACCAAACAGTGAATAAGTCTAAGGACTGTGAACAAACTTTTCATTCGCTGGTTTTATTGACTGAAAGGACACTTCCAGCATCATACAAAATGCGAGAGCTGTGATATGACACGGTTAGTTTGTACTGATTCCGTAAGAAACACTCGATATAACACGAACGGAATTCACATCTTCTAGCTTTCACTTGTACGCCAGCATACTGTTCAACAGTTGTGCTTACCTTTTGCCTTAAGGAATATATCTACATTGTGAAAGACCGGATATTTTGATTGTTTATGAGGTAATTTGAAGTGCTCACCAAGTTACTTTCACGAAAATGTTTGCTCACAGTCAGCACACAGGCTGCTCAATGCAGCAGAATGTGTCAGACTGTGTTCGCAAGTGGATACTTGTTGTCTGGCTAATCACAAGATGATGTTGACGAATCAGCCACTCTCCAGATCACCGCATAGTAAGGATGGTGTAGTGATGAAACGTTTGAATATAAGCGCCAAACTCAGCCAGCGGGGAGACACCAACTTCTTGGAGTTGAACTTTCTTGAGTTGCCAGTCAGTGGAAGATAAAGGCCTGCACAAATACATGATGGTATATTCAAAAGTTTATGGGGGAAATACAGGTCAACTCGGAAAGAAATCTTGACCTCTGGATCAGCACCCACAGGAGTTAAATTAGCCGTCACTGGGCCTTGTTTTACAACAACCTAACAGCACTAACATTAACATACACGAGATTGAAGTGGGACTGTAACAGGCGATTATCTGATCAGTTACTTCGTGAAGTCAGCCCAGTAAGGGTCTAAACCAGTGACTCCCAAAATGTGTGATCTGGAGAACGGACGCATGAGAGAGGCATTTCCAGTTTCTGAATACAATGGTCCAAGGTTTGTTCTGGGTTACGTTCACATTGACGTTTATTGACAAACTTCTATCACTGTAGCGGGCTCATTCACCATACTGGTAGCTGAACATGTGTGACCGTGTGACCGATTTGGTTACATACTGAGAGTTAAGGAGCCGCTGAACTGAGGAAGTTTGTGAGCCACTGATCCAAGTACTTGTCACTCAAGCAGGTTGGTGGCAATTATGATTCCGGTTTGGAAGGGATTATACACGGTTAATGAGCCCAGAAATAAGTGGAACTCGAATCCGGCAGTTTTCTTTTCAAAGCGAGTCAGCCTGCTTGCCTTATATGGACAAGTGAACTGCAATCGGCGGTAAACAGTGTTTCACACTTGGAACCTCGATCGACTTTATTTGTAACTAGGCTACCCCGAATCTTCGGTTTGATATATTAATTGTTCTAGTCAGTGAAGTTCGGTTCCAAATTTCTCGCACGTCCAAGGTGAAAAGTACCCGACTGGTCCTAGTGCTGTCTTATCGTAATCAACCAGGTAGTGTACGTATGTATGTACTTATCTCATTGCACTGGTTCTGCAATGAACTCCACTTGGTAATATTACGGTCCTCTGGTGTTCCCACCGAGTTAAACTCTATTGAACTATTGCACAGTAGTGTTACTCCAATCAGTCACACGGACTGGATGCAAAGGCTTCTGATAACTGAGTTTAGGATTTAGTAACCTCAAACTGTTGACGAAGCCACCCTGTTAAGTACCGGCTATGTCGGTCATGAATATGGTTTTAAGTTCAGGAAATAATGTTCAGATGTGAATGAATTTAGTAGTCAGTAAGCTAAAATGTTTGCACCAGTAGGATGGGAAAAAAAACAATTACCAATAGCGCTTGAGAAATTTCTGTTCGGTTAGACGGCCCTCTACCTGAAGTTAAGTGAATCTCAGTTTCTCAATCATTTTGCACCGTTTCCACAACTTGAATCGTATGAGCTAAACAACACCCGCAATCGATCAGAGCGTTTGCGCTCCCATAGAATTTTCACTCATCTCCTTTTGCACCGAAAATCTAGGTTTGCATTCGTGGGGGTTGATATGTCAGTTGGCTCGGTCTGTGCAGTTGAACCGTATGCCCCGAGTTTGGTGATGAATATAGAAGACAGTGTGAGTTTAAAGTCATCCCAATATCTACTGTAACACGCAACCGGAACCAGCGAGCGCGGACGAATTGAATTTGAGTTGTGTGACGGGGCGTGCTGCTGTGTTGTCGGTGCCGTTTTGGTTTGCGTTTGTGTAAGTCGTGTGCACGGCTTACTGCGCCTTCGGCTCATGCTTGTTTGTATTGTTCCTCTTTTCAGGACTGCTGTTCGAACCCCTACTTCGGAAGAACGCTGTTCCCTGGTGCGTCCACGTTGCCCGAAGGTTGGTCCGCGAAGTCACGGGTATTCAAAGTAGAGTCGGCTGGCCTGCATGTTACATCTACCAGTCTTGGAAATTATTTCGGAGTTAAAATTACGAAACAACAGTTTTCGGACTGCACTTCGTCTCTTCCGTTGCACAGTCTAAGCGTAATGGTAGAATGTTTTATAGAATACTTAAAGGAACGTAAATCTGAGCTGGATATCAAGTCACAATTTTAGATGTGGGATTGCTGATCACAAAACCTCGTAACTGTTATCAGTAAACCGACCGAGCATCTAAATAACATCAAAAGGATTTGCCGTAGCATGTTCGGGTTACTGCGACCTACTGGAGTTTATGGAATTAGCTCGATCAGAAGGCCTGTTCGGGAAAGCCCTCGTACAAAGTTGACGTCAGTTTAATGCACAACCTCCATCCTGGGCTGTGCTGCTACAGTAGAATCCATTCAGTCTTTAACCGATATCGAGACGTAAAAATGATGACTTTACAAATTGAAGTTGAAAAGGCATGGCAATCTTAGTCTTCCTAGGGTTAGTGACAAAGTGGAAACTTAACAAGAGTGGTTACTCTGGGAGGATACACACTACCAGAGATGTGCCTAATTATCTCAGATAATTAGATCTGGAGATCACGGCAGTTGGTGTCGGGCATTTACCTACACTCTCTTGGTATGACCGTAGTAGGGATATAAGGCTGTGTTAATTTATGTCCAGCAGTGGTACCCAGCTAGTGGCAACTGTGAGACAACGGTACACTTGTACAGAAGTCAAAGATTGGAAGAATTGGGTGTGTTTAGCGAAGGTCGTCTTGAAAATCAACGCCAGAAGAGAGAGAAAAACATATAAAAAATAGTCCACAGGCAACTGTGTAGTGAGTCGAAAGAGAGAGCCTTACACTGTTCATGGCAAGCCTGAGAGGGCTGACAGTTGATGGTGGTCCATGTTCCGTTTTTGTCTGAGGGTGGGTTTGTCAATTTGATTTACACCTATCATAACCGTTCGATATATTGAAGGAGGAACAAAATTGGATACTAGTTAGACTGTTTTCTACGAAAAAATGAAACCCTCCCCATTCACATTTTATCTTATGCATTCCCCGATCACTATGCGACAAGTCTTACTGTACAAAATCCTCTCAAATTTACACAAAACATTCCGGGTTTTTTTCAAATGTTGTTATGAGCTGTGAGTTACTGAATTTTAACGAGAAAGCAAAATTTTTCGAAATCTTTTAATTCTATCAATTCCTTGTGAACTCACATGGGTGACTACGTTAGAAGCTGATCGTTGTAACGGAATACAATGAATCCGGACCCCTAAATAATGTGCACTTTCCAACGGTGACCAATTTCAAATTTGGAGTTATCGTAGGAAGTACGGCTTGGACTTCGCATAGAGTGGCGTGTCCTAGTAGCCCTCTTAGTAAGAGGGTCGTTGCATGAGTGCACAATACAAGACAGTGGATTAAATATGGCTCATTCTTACCTAAGGCGAATGTTTATCATGTGAGTTACAGCTCGGTAGACGAGAATAGTGTCTTAGTGTTTGTTTTACCACTGGAATGTTCTCCTGATTCATCCTGTACAGACAGTCGGGATCTGTTCCGCAAGGGTTTGTGTATGATGGATGGCAGAACCGTTGTTACTACACGAAAGGCAGAGGTACCGAAGTTATTAAGTCCAAGAAGCTGTTTGTCATGAATTTAACTGATCTGGCTAGTGACACGCAGACCTAATGATCGATGAGGTGCTGATAACAAAATTTGTCTCAGAGATGACACAATGAATGAAAGTTACGTCCTGTCACGTTGTTATTGTCTACAAGGCACTGTACAGTACGTAATAAGGCAGATTATCTTCTTTCTTTGCTGAGTCGCAAACAGTTAATTCATGTTAACTGAGCTGCTTGAAGTGGTTACTGATAGCGGCTTCATTTGTTAAGACACTGTTCGCTCGACGCAATTCATTTACCTCTTCAAAGTTTGCAACTAAATATCATTCCGCTAATCGTGCACCAACTATGCACATTCCAAGATTGCAATGTATGTAATAAGCTTCATCCTGGCAGTTCTGGCCTGTTTCGGAACAGCCTTCCCGTCGACACTCTTAACGAGCGTGTGTGAGCTCGTCCTGTGAGGTTGTACTTTTCGTACACGTGTGTACGGTCACGTGATTCATAACCGAGTTATGGTAGCATACTGTTATGATTGTACTTTTCGTGTATTTTATTCGTTTGTCCCACCTGTTTACACGCACGACTCCAACTGGGTGTACAGTGCACTTATAAGCTGTGGGTTCGTGAACAGACTCACGTGCCTTCGCAGAGGACCGGCGGCTATTGTGATTTCAGTGTTGCTTCGCCCACCGGCACCATGTTCGATAGTTAAGATCAGTGAGTTTAGGGTTAGCCGCAGTTGCTGAAGTACCTAATGTACCGATACGCAATAATGGTATAAAAGAAATGGTAAAAGGAGAACATTTTCAAGCAGTACACATACCACATAATTTGATATCTCGGTCATGACAAGACAGTGTTCTACTGACAAGCTCCAACAAGAGCAAAACTCGAGCATAGTGCTTCGTTTCGAAAGAGGCCGATTGAAAATTTTATAGGATCGTGGAAGCTAAGATCAATTATGACTGATATTCAATTCATACTAACCAAACGTCATTGCTACTTACCACTAAGATACTCAGTCTCTCAGTCCAAAGAAAGTTTTATTGAATTCGATGGATTATTTTCTAGCCACATGGGCAAAATGAAGGACTCCTCCACAAGTTATCGTAGTGATCGGCTCTCTGATTAATTAACGAATGCCTGTTTTCTCTACAGGTCAATGGAACATAATGAGGCAAACGGATATCATCCGTTCAGGTGTCTACAATTAGCACTTTAAACAGTCGCCGAGTTTATAAGAATGAAACAAATTAAATAAGTACTCCATTCACTTAGTGTGCACAACCCAAACAGGTTTTGTGCGAAAATCTGTCGAAAAAGGTGTGGCGTTTGGGATGAAAAAAGTGAATTAGGTCAAGTAAGGAAATCGTATTGCCTTTGGTTCAAAGCTCCAGAGCAGTGCATGTAAACCTAACGTCTTCGCCAAGAAGACGAGAAAGCACAATCAGAGAGTGATTCAACCTGTAGGGAGTAATGTAAAAAGTAACACAACCATAATTAGTTATAAGTGGACAGGACAGCATACACCCCGCTGCATTTTAGTGACTCTCAGCGCACGAGGTAGAGAAGGTGGTGGTGGAGAGTAAATCCTATTGGGTAATAAACCAGTTAATATAGAACATTTAGGAAGTGAAAATTAGTGGTCTACGACAACCACACCAAGCATGGCGGATAGACAGGTCAACTGTCAGTAATCACTGGTACTTTCCGTCACTTACCGTATGTCTTGTCTCCTCGCTGTAGCCCATCAGTTTCAGCTGTGCTGTCCTTATCAAAGTACTTACAGCAAACTAAGGGTGTAATCTCTGCGCCACAAAAGATGGAAGTTCAGGCAAGGGACTCACCATACGTCCAACAATGGTTGGTTACCAAAGTCGTGATACACGATCAACCTAACAGTGGGTTCTTCTTGTTCCACACACTGTTTCGCAGTGAGCTCTAGTGGATTGAGTTCACTAATCGTCGGGGTTTTGGAAGCATCGAAGAACTGCAAGCTCTCATGTAAGCGGGCAGATGCTCATGCACGGATCATGTTACAAAACTGAACGGACGTTGACATAGGTCTTGGGACGGAGGGTGATTGACACATGAAGATTGTGTCAACAAACTTCTCGAGTTCAACAGTAACATTGGCAAAATATACACATGTGGTGTTTCAGTATTGGACCGGGAAGTTTCTCCATCCATTCAAGTGTTTACGATGTTTGTCCAACCGAACTAGGAGTCGACAACAGAGCAGCACAATCGATGGGCCAGTAAGTAGATGCTCGTAAATGCTGAGTTGCGATAGCGATGGATAGATGGCATTTTCGAATGAACCGTATGCAATTTGAGTCTTTCGATTTGCTTGAACACAGAACTGATGTGGAGGGAGCAGCGCACATTGTGTTGTAAAGTGACTCCCATATCTTTGTATACTAACAGTCTGGCCGCGTGTGCCCACGGATTGAGTGACACCATGTGCTGCATCATGGTTTGCTGATGCCGACTGCTGTTCACACGCGTGAACAGTACGTTCGCAATGTTTGCGGTTTTCATGGACAGATTGTGACCGATTGATTATCCGTTTAGGACGGGTCGACTGTGCTTCGATCATGGTGACCTGGAGATGTCAGGAGTGGTGACACGATGAGCAATGTTCTCCACGTTCTTGGTGAGCACAGTGTTTTCTGGTAATATTATTCTACCTATGTAGATTTTGATTGGGGAATTGATGGGGTAGGTCTTTTCGGATACATCGGACTTGGTTATTAGACTGGAGGGCGCTTCTTATTTGTGTCACGTGCATTGTGTTCCGTTGATGTGGTTAACTCTTGGCAGATTAAATAGGCCATTTCGAATATCGTAACTTGGCGTGGTGTAAAATAAGACAATGTTTCGAAACTGATAATCACTACAGTATGCATGTTCCGAATGGGTATCTTCGGGCGTTACAAAGCAACTAAACTCAACGTATGTTAGTAGTGTAATGCATAGTCGTGGGACTAACTAACCAGTTAGTAATAAATAACAGGCCTGGCTAAAATGTCTAGCAACGTCCAATTGTGAGCGCTTGTCAGTTTATATTCATTCAGTCTTAGATATTGATTGATGACCTTTGAAACTACTTGCAACAAGACATTATACCTATCCAGTAACTCCGCGAGAGATATCAGGCGGGAGATCAGTCAGCCCATTCTACGGAATTGAGTTAACACAGCCCAAAGATGTAGCCGAAAGCCATTAGACTTCTGAGCTTACTATTTTGTGGGGAATAAGTGACATTTGAATTCGGTGCTCTCTCCGAGTTTGTATGGCAGCTACACAGCCTGCTGCTGTTTTCGATGGTGATCCATTGGGATCGCTTATTTGTAGGTTAATGGTTTCCTAGGTTATTCACTCAGAAAGAAAGACGTGCGCTTGTATGAACCGGCAGTAGACAGTTTCGGACGGTTTATAAACACCAATAAAAACCAAGCGTTAGCGAATACAAATAAACTTGAATAAAACTGTTTGCGTGAAATCATATAAGCAAAAACACCGAAACACGCTGAAACAATGTTCCTTCAGCTGTGTACTTTTGGTGACCTGTGGAATGAACCATGGGAGCTTCTAAGTAACTTGTGTTGCAGATTGCCTCCCATGTAAGTGCTGTTGGGGCAGAATTTTACAATTCTGAGTTGTTTCAACCATGACTACAGAGATGAACATTGTATTCTGTCGTGTGGACAGGCCTTAACCGTCCAGTGGTTCTGTATGCTAAGTAGCCTACCAGTTCAGTTATCTAGTTTCAGTGAATGACCCCTTGGCTCGTTATCTCAGTCTAGTGAGAGGTTGTATGCCAGTGAAAGACCCGAGGTGTGAAGTATTCCATGGGTGAGTGTCAGGTCCCTTCTAAGATGATTGTAACATATTCAAAGTTGACCTGGTTCACAAGTCTCTTTGGACAGGGGATCTTCTTGAATCCCATAACTCTTCCAATAGACCATCTCTGAAAACGTTCAGCACATACAAATTTCGTTAAAGTTAGAAACGACAGTCGCTTTTACCCGTTTTCAAGTGTGACCGGGCCATATAGACGAAGCTATTGAAAAGAACTTCACGGTAGAAGGATTCATAAATTCCTCCTTTGAGGTGCAGTCCCTTCTATACTTTTTAACCACGGTTACACTATTTGCAAAGAGAACTGAATTATCCGTCACGAGGTACCTACATCTCGTTCGCATATGGACACTATTAGTTTCGTAACACCAAGGCATCTGCCAGTACAGTTCTAAAAGCAACTGCATGATTTTGCAATTAATGGCGTTGAACGACAAGATGTTTTGTACGGACCGTTGATTTAGACAGTTCAGGCCGTTCTATAGGACTTCCAAATCCGCCGAACACTCTACAACTACTGATGGGTAGTCGCATTCAGATAGACTTTCCAGCCAGTCTCTTTCGAATCCCGGCCGTGGTAAGGATATGCACTACTGATGAACTCTAATGAGAGTGAACGCTGCGATCAAATGTGAGTGATGGGCAACTTGAAAATAAACCCTACAACTACCCTGAGACATTTGTCATCGGCCACTTGGTGATGTAAGAACTAAGAGAAGGACGCCAAGGCCCTGATACGAAACAGTACGAACTGCCGCTGTTGACGATCAGCCCGTCTGTTGACTGTTCACCCCCGTTGACGTTGAACCTACAATCAACTAGCTTGTGTCTCAACCGCTCGAGTTTCCTTTTGTGTTGACTGTAATTCTGGAGTTTCCTAAACAAATATGGTTAAATTTATTGAAGGTTTTAGGAGAATACGACAAATCACTTCATTGGCCATCCCTTCGTCTGCAGCTTCCGTCCAAATGTCAGGAACATTTGACGGGTTCGTCATGCGGGAATATCTGTGAAGTTTTTGGGATATGTTACCTTCACACAAATAGAGTAATCTAGTAAGTTGTGTATTGTCGTGATGAGCGCTGAAAACAGCTTTATTGGTGAGTAATTTACCACACCTTCTCCGCCCCCACACTTGGAGATAGATAAAACTGTGAACTGTTTTTCAGACCATTCGACGAGGCGTGATAAAAAGATACCTTCAGCGGTCCTACTGATGCCTTGACACAATTTTTTGGAACTACCAGGAATCTTACGTCTGGACCAGTTAACTTGAGAGCTAGTAGGTCCTTTAAATTGGTTCAGATTTGTGGAGCCGAAATTTAGGGTAATTTGGGCAACCTCTCCCCTTTTTGCCCAAAAATCGCTCAAGAAGTGCATTTATACACACTGATGTACCGTTTACGCACAGCGTTGGTAACCTCTACATCAGTACTGGTAAATCCATAGGCGATTTGAAATTGCGGTGTATCACTTACTGATTCGTTCCAGGTGATTCAGGAAGATCCACCCAGTAACGCGTAATCGGTAGTTCCAACAACGCTGATTCAGATAGCCCGACTGATAGGACTAATTCCGAAGTCAGAAGAAAAGTCAGAAAAGGCGGTCTAAATGACTGAAATTTTTGTGGTATTGTTTACCAGGTTACAGTGAAGGTGCTCTCTCATTGTGAATGCGAATTAACCGGATATTCAGATTATCCAGCAGAAAAGACGTTCAAAATGGATCAACCAAAAACGACTTCGCAAAATGACCACCAGTGAACTGGAAATCAGCTTATTAAAACAAAGGGATATAGATGAAGATAGGAGCTTGTCAAACAGTGCAAAACAAGAAAGTTTTAGTAGGTAAGCAGTGTTAGTTTTAAGATAGAATCTAAGCATTTTATATGCAACCAAGGGACCAAATTTTTGATGGTTGTTCATTGCACACAGCAGAAAAAAACAAACAAAATAAAACAATCTTACAATCGATTTTCTACCCCGAACAAATCAACACATGCATCAACTAATTCGGCTTTCGTTATTGCCCTAAACACAGAAAGTCAAACGTAGCAGACGAACTTTAACAAATCCAGCATCACTCTCAAATTACATCAGTTGTGTTATCCGATAAACGCTGGTTTAGCATGTTTTAGTTGGTGCCTGTTTCACGTTGAACCCTTTAATATAATCAGAAGTTTGGTTACCTTTTGTAGACTGGGTGATGTAGTTAGATCATTCAAGTCTGTCATTTTGCTATGAAACCCCCTCCTATGATAAACCTTCAGATCTACATAGTTGGGAAAATGTTTTCTTCCTTCATATAACTTGCTAAATTTAACTGCCCCATGTCCACGGGTACCTGGTGTAATTGTGATTTTTCGATTGTAGATCTTGTCAACCCCGTATGCAGGAATACGGTTGTGTCCAGCGGGCTCTTGACCCACTCTTCACCTAGTGAGAGCCCGGACATGCTAAATTGGACCAACTTAGATCAGTGTGACGACGAGCTCCACAGTGTGGGAGGATGTTGCAGCATCATCTAGGTGGTTTGTGAAGTTTAGCTCTTAGTCATTGATCTCCCCCTTTATCAGGGTTTTAGAGTAAACTAACGAAACACTGTGTGCAGAGCTTTGCCCAATCCTGATCGTCAACAAGTGATCTAAGACATGTCGTGCAATGAACAGACTTGTTCACTCGACATGTTTACTTCGGAGTTACCTAACACCACTGGAAGATGAAAAATCCATCACGTGATAACCAGCCAACAGTTAAAGTAGTGCGACTAGGCGAACGACATTAGGCGTAAGCCTCTCAATGACAAATCAAATTCCGTCAAAATTTTCAGGATATATATTAGTGATGAGTTCTTACAAGAGCACTGGACTGTGAGTGACACTCAACCCATATTCATCTGGAATCCCTCACTACTTGTCATCAATTCAAACTGCTTTACACGACGAAATCCATTGCTAGTTCACGTTAATTCTTCTTGAACTCTGCACACGGGATCAGTTTAAAGTCAATGGGATCAAAGCAAGAAGCAAAAGATTATGTGTCAGATTCAGCTCATAACTTGGATAGTCTAAAGCGTAGATAAACACAGGTGCGTTGTAACTACCGCAAATATTGCACAACGAAGAAATGACCATTATAGTTTTCATCGTTAAAATGAGGATAGTTTCACTTACTGTGCCTGATATTGATAAACAGATTGGGAATAACAACGTTACGAGCAAGTCTTAATACTCTGCGTTTCAACAACCTCGGGTGGCCTTCCTCAGGAGTGTTGTAATCGAAATCACACTCCTGGTTGAAGCGTCGAGTATTACAACTTGCTCGTAACGTTGTGTTGTTCCCAACCTGTTTACCAATAACATGTTAAACACGACGCCCAAACTGTTCAACTTCATTCGTACCAAATTTGGTGCGGATATCTTACTACTGTACCTGATGTTTCGTTTGTGACGGTAATGACTCAAATGCTGTTCTCCCGAATCCACAAGGGATCTGACACACCGGTCTATGGATGGAAGTTGTTCGCCTAAGTGTAGAGATACTTATCTACATTTGACAGTCGGGCTGGCTATATCGCATTCCTCGGATGGGTTGAGTGGGATGACGATGATCTGTTGTCTTTGTTACTGCCACTAAACAATAGCGTTCGGTTATATTTGCGACAAGCTGTGCGTGGTGTTCGGGTTTCTGGTATAATCTATAAAACTTTATGTGGCACCTAACTATCAGTGAAGACTAAGACTATTAGGGTAGTTAGAGAGAGGAAGACACTGATTGCCAGGATCTACAAGGATTTAATTACTGGCGTTGCGACTGTTTTGGATTTTGGTTCTTAAACCCAAAAGCTATCGACCTGTGCGTACTACACCAGAAAAATGGGTATTTACTTCCGTTTGAACGGGTATTCATTTATCAGTTTGTGCGGTTCATGTTTCCGTACTGTTTAAGTGGCTGGACTAGTGAAGTTCACACTTATTTAGTGATCATTTGACATGGCCTTTACGTTCTCCCATCATTCATCGATTACTCAAATGAAATACTGTTCAGTTGTCACGATGGGGACAAATGTGTTCCACAAAAAATCAGGTAACTGGAATTGTATGGATACGAGGTCTGTCTTGTGGTAGGTTGGCGGATGAGAAAGCTGTTGGTCTGTTCTACCGACTTTGGACAAACGGATATTGGCTCTTCGGTAGACGTTAATTGCCTGCTGAATTGTATTGGCCTGACGGAGTTCATGAGGTCGAAAAGCCATAGCAATCGTTCTACTTATGACTAATGCATGCTAGAACAGGATTTTACAGCAAAAACACGGACTCTGACAATCCGGTCATCACGTCAATTGGCATGGCACATGACAGTGACGGGGGACTAACCAACTTGAGCACCCCATATACGGGAGTTGACAACCCGCAAAATTTAACCAGGTGGATACTGACATCGCTTACACGGTCAGCAACGACATCTTGGTCGGTCAGCAACGGCTTTGAGACATGAGCCAAACGTTTAATGCAAGTACTCTGGTTCTGTATGCACTCCAACAAGAGAAAGAAAATAACAGTTTAGTACAACCAGGTAGGGGACAGTTAAGATGGTCAACCACTATCGGCATTCAGTTGACCCTCAAGTAAACAACTGTGGTACTCCTGTGCGTCACACAAATATCGTGTCTGTAAGTTCAATCTAAACTAGTCTATATGAATCCGACGGTTTGGGGCTTTTTTACTAGGGAACCCTTTCATGAACATTTAGGCCTACCTACCACGATATCGGAGAGTATAAATCAATGGAGCATTTAATGAGCAGTATTCCAGTTCGGATTAACTCACCAGCATTGGACACCATCACTGCATGTTCCATAAAGGTAATCAATGCTAGTGCTTGTCCGTTAATCTAATACATATTAGTATGATACACAAAAGGTAGTCGTTCTTCGTACTCCGTAATCAGGATGTCTTGTTGGCCGAAGCACTCCTGTGCTAGAGATGAAAAAGGACCCAATCAGGTATTCATTTCTCGTCGAAAACATTGAAATCTGCTTTCCGGTTCGGAGATTCTTGTACGAACGGTCGTCCAGTCATTATTTTTTTACTTGAGACAGGTTCGTCGCAAATCTGCATAATGACCACAGGACACCGTTTGCCTCACAATTATTCGGTGATTGGCTGGAGCTCTTTAGCAGACCACTACAGATTCCATTTCAATCAGCATTAGCATATAGCTCGATTATCAGTTAAGAACCTGGTTCGAGTAATCAATCCAGTTAGACAGCGTCACCAATTACCTCGAAGTCTGCATAAATCGCGACCGAAAGCGAGGTAATGAGATTTGTACATTACCTTCTAAAAGCATTCGTTACCACATGGGGGGGACTAAATACCTATATAACTTCCACATCACTCGACCACAAGCACAAAACTTGAAAGCACAGGCTATGTAGACCGTCTGACATGGTAGTAGAAATCGTGACACAGAGTCCAGTGAACACTTACTTCGAAGCAAGTCGGAAATGAACCGTTAAATTTACGTACCTAGTAAAGTTAGATTTAAAAGCAGGTCAATGAATAGCTCGGCAACAAAGCAGTGTAGAAGACTTGTGTAACATCTGCTCACAGATGGTTATTTAAAAACTCTCCGACTTAGTTTTTTATGATCCACATGAGAATAATCACAAGCACAAAATTGGATTAAATGTGATGTCAGGTTAACCTTGTCGTTCCACGGGGAAACTGGGAACACAACATTAGTAAATCATAGACATGATATGGTCTAGTTTCATTCCAAGATGTTGAAAGTTGGATGAACCTCACAGAGGACTCCTTTATGCAGTTGACGTCAAATGTTGTTGGATTCTTTCTCATAATCTACCGGTAAAGAAGGCATGACACAGACAACCACTGCTACTGTCCTGAAACGTTCACCAGACACACGATCTCGATAACTCGACAGTTTGCAAGTGAAGCAGCCACGTTGCTAACCTGATCGCGATCGTTGGGAACGGAATACCACAGTTTCAGTAGAACTAGTATCTCACTTAAAATGTCCAAAAGCCAAACAAACCCAAAAGAAAAAACAAACGCTGCTATAGGTGTTCACGTGCAAAGTCTGCGAGAATAGAGCGTAACTTTCAATATTAATAGTTGTGTCTAAATTATCGTCATTAGAACTAAGATCCCATTAGTTATACGGATATTGTGTAAGTATCTTGCATCAAAAAGGGTCAAGTGGGTGTGTGGTTGTTCCTCTTGTTTAAATTCAAACGATATAAAATGGATGCATACAGAGACATATGACCAGATAACTGGAATCAAGTGAGACTCAAATAAAAACTACGTACATCATTTGAGAGTGGGATTTTCAGTTATCCCGTTTTCACAACTTCAACAACTGGAGGACAGGTAACCAAATGAACTTGAATCACACAATGATACTCATCAGCATCAAACTCATGGAAAATTTAGGGAATGACCACCATCGGTCGCAATCGGAAAGAATCATTCGTTCGAGTTCGTGATGAACTCGAGAATAAGAGGCATGGGTTTGAGAAGAAGTCAAACTAAATGCGCAATAACAGAGGCAGAGTAAGGCCAGGGACGTGCACATAAACGCCGATACGGTGATCTGTCGAAAGGCTCAGAGTGACATCTAGAAATGCTCGAATAGACGGATGAGTCATGTCACGTGGGTTGTGGCTGCAAAACTCTGGTACACTTCAAAGTGATGTTTTCACAAGGCAATCAACTGATTGCCAGTAACACTATTGCAGCGTGATGGGCGATTCGGGAATCTGGCAGGAAATGTGATATGCATGACTAACAATACAACCATTGGTAGAGTAAGCCAACAGGGTCAAGTCGACTGACCAAGTGATGTGGAATGAAGACGGCTGTTAAACACCGGATGTGTGAAACCAGAATTCTCCGAATTCGATTCAGGCACTGGTACGATGACGTGACCACGTCACGTTATTACTCAAAGTAATCCCCTGTCACTCGTCGGATAAAGGGTTCAGCTGGGGGTTGCTCATATCCATGAAGGGATGGAGATGAATTGGAATGTTCCTCATGTTGATCTCTTCTCACAGACGAGAGCAAAATGTCGACATACTCGGATGTCGGGAGAGAGCGACTGCGGGACTCTGACCAACCTGATGCTTCTGATCAACCATTCAACAGGGCGAGCGACGAGACTTGGGTCACGTGTTTGGTGCTCAACACCACGTCATCATGTGTATTTGATTAGAAAACTGTGCTCATGATCTGGCATTGTCACCATATCGATGAGATTAAGAGCTGGGAGACGATTGCACCCTGTAGAACACCAGGGGCGGAGGTGAGTGGTGATGGGACTTGACCACCAAACTGGGTGAATTGACTCATATTTGTGAAGCAATCTCGCAAAATGTTGACGCGAATTTGAGGTGACGTAATTCTATCGGTCAATGTTTCCAAACGCGACGGTGTTGTCTGAAAGAGTTATGGGACCAGTTTTGGATTTTCCATCGAGCACTGACAGACCGGAATGAACCGGACACCCGAGAGCGTCGAAGTTTGTGGGGGTCAGCGACGATAAGCGGACTGGCTAGAGTCACCGATGTTTACTTGAGTTTCCACAGAACACAACACAAGGAAAACGTGATCCAAATTCGTTCACAGGCTATTGGCATGCATCCTAGTGAACACGTTTCCAGAGTTAACTGCTTGTTAGACCTCTTCTGTTAAATGCAAGTAAGAGGGCTATGCTCCTCTTCTAGGGATTAGAAAAA
>QNGE01000605.1:56702-188443 GCA_008508345.1 Paragonimus westermani
CAGACACTCATATGAGTGCGATACATAATAGGCGGATTATACCCTATTGAATCCAGCCCCTTTCGGTATCTAAGGTCATCCAGTTATAGGGAGGCTGCGGTATTCGATGAAATTTTTGTCGGAAATGATCAGTGGACTTTTGACTGCAAATCGTCTAAGAATAACCATTAACAACTAACTTACGTGGTGAAAGGTACTCCTGATCTGCAGATTCTGCATGTCCACGGTTGAAGTAAATGACCGAGTTTCGGTAGTCCAGGAAACAGGATAAAAGTCCATCGGATTTCAGAATTAGTGGAGGCAGTCATTTTCTGCGTATATATTTGCAAATGATCGCTTGAAGCAAGTAAGTCTAGTAGACAGCGCAGGACATGTCTGGAGTGTGGCTTGTGTGACGCGCTTTTTGTGACATTGTGCAAGCCAGGTGACGTTTTCTTATGCTGGAGGTCGATTCTGACAGACTATGTAGATGACACATGAATCCGGAGAGGATATGATTTATTCGGGTGACCAACGAACATGCGAAGAGGGGCAGGTGGATTACAGTAACTGGCCGGGATGTCCGTCGTCGACTTTCTTAGAAGCAACAAGCAACGCTTGACAGACAGACCACTTAACTTACCTTGTTTTAACGTACATTTAATGAGTATACATAAGTCGTGTGTAAGGCAGTGAGTTGTCCACTTCACACTAGCCTGGAGAGTTACAATTCACCTTCGGCTGTTAATTTTTGCTGGTTACGGGCACAATGGGTAGAATATCCATTTTTAACAGTTATCGGTTCTTCATGCTGGGGACTTATTAGATGGGGATAACCTGATCCAGGTTCTAGTTGCCAATATTTATGTAACAGATCCTGGGGGAGTGGCTCGTTCTTGAGAAGAATACACCATGAAATGGATAGTTTCCAACACTCATTTTGAACAGATCGACCGTGCACATTATGTGTCGGTGGACAAGACATGAAACAAGTGTCACTTAGCATCCACTAATCAGGTTGTCGGTCTCGACTCGGTGCACGCTTATCCAAGTGCACTCACTTTGCAGTTCCGACTGTCCAGGTGCCCTTTGCTGAATACCGTTCATTTCCAGATCACTCGAAGTTCACATGAACACTGCGTGTTTGTCACTGTTCCTCCTGTCTGAACACCACATCCCAACAACATTTTCGGTTAGACGAAGAACAAACAACGCACTAACTATGAGCTCGCCCTGAATAAAATCTTGCTTTTATAGTTTAGCTAATAACACTCTTGCCCGGGAATGTGGCTGATGGCCAGAACACTGTTACTTTGAAACATGCAGTTATCTTGGGTTCATGTTAGCGCTAACAAATGTTCTTATGGTGAAACCTTAGGAGTGAAACTGGCGATAATGTGCTCTTCCAAGTCAAACAGACAACTCATACATCGCTTAAACCTATATTATCTTGTAGTGCTGGAGCGTCCACATCATTGTTAAAACGTTCACTAGTGGGCCTCCGAACGTGCACTTCCCACGTGACGAAATCCGTACCCATTTTATAGTTAGCTTGTGGTTTTTCAAGTTTTGCAAGCTAAACTCAGTGGAAATATGTTGAGATGAGTGAAAAGTTGGCTAATGAATGAACAGTAATCAGCAAAATCCAAGTAACCGATCAGTGCTGAGAATTAGTCAACATCATCAACAAGAAATTCCTTTTTTATTTCTGGTTGAGTGGATACGTGAACTTGAAAGAGCTGCGCCTCTATAGTATCACGTTCGGGACAGAAAACAGGTAGTGGCTACCACTCTCCATTTTTCACCTAAGAGTGCATGCAAGATTAACCTGTTCGTACAGTTTACTATCCTGTTATGTAATGTGTGTAATCTGAGAGTCAAATCAACATTATTAGTGTGAACATGCTTGGGAGCGATTGCATACCCACAGTTTCAGAAAAACCTGTAGGCAATCGGTGATTTAATTCACTGGTAACGTTTCAGTCCAGGCACAGAAGCTTCTTCAGACCACATGAGGTCTATGGAAGTAGTTCTTTGGCAGATGGAGATGACTGACGACGGATGTTGTAACCGCAACAAAACCCTCCATACTAACGTATTCAACACTTTTACCGGTCCGACAGTGCTCACTAAGAGTGTTTCATTACACGATTTGCTCACCTTTTGAGTCCCGTTATCGTTATGATTACTACCAGCCAGTGAATGGATGGGAACTCGTACACTCACAATAACTGCATCCTGAGCGGGTCACTGCACTGGTAATCCAGACGGCTCTTCAATCACACACAACATAGGCAGCCATCGGATAAACAGTCCACAAACAAGCTCTACCGGGTATAGGTGTGGTACGCTTAGGGACAGCATACAACCCGCTGCATTTGAGTGACTCTCAGTGCACGAGGTAGAGAAGGTGGTGGTGAAGAGTAAATCCTTTCGGGTAATAAACCAGTTAATACAGAACATTTAGGAAGTGAAAATTAGTGGTCTACGACAACCACACCAAGCATGGCGGATAGACAGGTCAACTGTCAGTAATCACTGGTACTTTCCGTCACTTACCGTATGTCTTGTCTCCTCGCTGTAGCCCATCAGTTTCAGCTGTGCTGTCCTTATCAAAGTACTTACAGCAAACTAAGGGTGTAATCTCTGCGCCACAAAAGATGGAAGTTCAGGCAAGGGACTCACCATACGTCCAACAATGGTTGGTTACCAAAGTCGTGATACACGATCAACCTAACAGTGGGTTCTTCTTGTTCCACACACTGTTTCGCAGTGAGCTCTAGTGGATTGAGTTCACTAATCGTCGGGGTTTTGGAAGCATCGAAGAACTGCAAGCTCTCATGTAAGCGGGCAGATGCTCATGCACGGATCATGTTACAAAACTGAACGGACGTTGACATAGGTCTTGGGACGGAGGGTGATTGACACATGAAGATTGTGTCAACAAACTTCTCGAGTTCAACAGTAACATTGGCAAAATATACACATGTGGTGTTTCAGTATTGGACCGGGAAGTTTCTCCATCCATTCAAGTGTTTACGATGTTTGTCCAACCGAACTAGGAGTCGACAACAGAGCAGCACAATCGATGGGCCAGTAAGTAGATGCTCGTAAATGCTGAGTTGCGATAGCGATGGATAGATGGCATTTTCGAATGAACCGTATGCAATTTGAGTCTTTCGATTTGCTTGAACACAGAACTGATGTGGAGGGAGCAGCGCACATTGTGTTGTAAAGTGACTCCCATATCTTTGTATACTAACAGTCTGGCCGCGTGTGCCCACGGATTGAGTGACACCATGTGCTGCATCATGGTTTGCTGATGCCGACTGCTGTTCACACGCGTGAACAGTACGTTCGCAATGTTTGCGGTTTTCATGGACAGATTGTGACCGATTGATTATCCGTTTAGGACGGGTCGACTGTGCTTCGATCATGGTGACCTGGAGATGTCAGGAGTGGTGACACGATGAGCAATGTTCTCCACGTTCTTGGTGAGCACAGTGTTTTCTGGTAATATTATTCTACCTATGTAGATTTTGATTGGGGAATTGATGGGGTAGGTCTTTTCGGATATATCGGACTTGGTTATTAGGCTGGAGGGCGCTTCTTATTTGTGTCACGTGCATTGTTTTATGTTGGCAAAGTAATCGCTTGTTGGAATATCCAAACTCGTTCGGACCGCACAGTATCATGACAAAACTTTTCTGACTGTACAAATTGGGAATCTTTACTGTTGTTTAACAAGCAAGCGCACTTGGCTATACATTTTTCATCTCGCGTTTATCGAACGAGGTAGACAAGTCGGGTAACAGCATCTAATTTGTACGGGGCGTTGAGGACGTTGGATTGTGAAGACAGTGACACGAGTCAGGCCACTGGATATAAAAGGTGAGTTCAGTTGATCAGGTTTTGAGGACACAGAAGAACTAAAAACTATATCACAGTAGCCAGTATTGTATCACGGACTCATTGGCTGAGTTATCTAACAGTTGACGGTAGCCAACTTTCGCTATACACAAAATTTCGCGTCCATAGGTGAAGTGTATGGATTAGCACAACGTGCATTGTTCTCACTTTAGTTGTCCTACATTCGAGATGTTTAGGAGTGAACCCTGCCAGGACCCTCAATGATGAACCAACGGATACATATGTGAATCGTTTGCGGTACGCATTCGCAGGGATCGATAGTCTTCTTAACGGTTTAGAGAGCAGCGTTTCAACAAAGTAGCACGAATTCTTAGAAACGTTTTGAGTTGGCTGAATGTACACAACTTTGCTTAGTTTCTATTAGTTGCCGCACACATCTTGAACAAACCTGTGCTCGCATACATACACACACATTTATATACACAGACGTAGACGAATAAAATCGGTTTCTTTCAAATGAACACAGACACACGCATATCCACACTGCCTGCAGTATTTCAAGTGATAGTTTGGGGCTTAAACACTTAGCAGTCACCAGCCTTGTTGTGGTCACTGGCGTGACAGACTTCCAGGTTGGGTGGTGAGTTTTTTGTGGTTTAAAGTGGATGAGTTGGTGAGGTCTGTCGATTTGTTAGCTGTTCGACGTTTGTGGGGGTCAGTTTAGAGCCCTAGGTAGTGAGCTTCCAGTATCTGGTTCCGCAGCGTTTGCCAGATCATTCGAGAAAACAAGCGCAAACATGTCCACACTGAATCGGATCGTAGATGGTAGCCATGACTGTTGCCACAACACAACACTACTAGTGATGACGCTTGTGACAATTGTGTGCAGAAAATGGTAAAGAACGTGCACGACATAAGTAGCAGAGGGGGGAGAAGTAAGGAAGGCAAAGAGTGTTTTTAACGAGTTGTTGTCATTTGTGGTGTATATGCTTGAGACGTCACCACACACAAATACATAAGAACATAACTGCGCACACTCAACTGCGTGATCGCGTGTGCTGAATCGACGTCATGTGACATATCACTTGCGTCCTCATGGGAGTTGAGCAGTTATTTTCACCAGTACAAGAGTGGTTCCCTTCCAAAGGCTACCTCCCTCTGCTTTTGCACGTGAAGCTTCCATGTAACCCTCAGGCTGGTCATAATTAAGGTGGATTTCCAGTATAGTACATTCGCGAACTATCTTTTATGGTCAGGGTAAACCAACCGCTATGTCTCGTCCATGTTTCGTATCGTTAGAGCCAGTTAGTCAAAATCCATTGGTCTGGCTGACCGCGGTCGGTTAGACCACTATGTTATCAGGAATACCAGTGTGCACACATGCTTACAGTTAAGAATTAAAAAGGAAAGTCGAACAGGTAGGTGGACGTTTATAATGTCATTGTTACTGCAGCTCTACTTCATTGTTGGGGCATCCAACTTCATTGGACCCTTCGGTCTTGGATAGCTACATACAGGCATCCTGTGATCTGATGACTGACTCAATCGGCTAGGTTGAACGACTGTTGTCAGATCAATTGAGATGTGTTTGCACACGGTCAATTCAACGAACAACCTCATGGGGTAGGTAATGTTGAACACATGGACTCATAAAATTGATGAGGCACTTTTATGGTTGATGAAGTTACATACGTATTACTGATAAAGTAATATGTTTGGGATCATTATGTACACAAAGTTTCTTTAACCTATGTGTTAAAAATGGGTCTCTTTGACAAAGCTAGACAGAGAAGTCTGTGAACATGGGTTATGTAATGAAGTAATCATTTATTACATTTTCATAAACGAATAAACACGTAACCTAACAGAGGTTACACATTCACTCGTGGCTTTAGTTAAAACGTACACAAAAAGGGTGTGTTAACGATGTGGATATGAAAATGTTGTTACGAAAGCAATGTCATAAAAGGAGGCTAGCTATATAACATTACTTAGTTTTCTAAAGTTTCATACAACCCTTGTCACTTATGTTGACATCCAGAGACAGTCAACGACCTGCTCGAAGTTAGTATCTCACCTGATAATCCTTTTCCTCATCAGAATGTGAACAGCTCTCACTGTAGAGTACGTTGTTTGAACAAGCTAATTTGTACGGTTTTTAATTAACCCATGAAACTGTGTGTTGTTTGACCCATGTCCTGCTCCTTCATTATGCAGCCAACCCCAGATTTGAATAATTCAGCTATGGATATTTTACTCGGCTTGTGTACCTCACACAATTCATGAAGTCTAGAACACTTCCTTAGTTCCATCGAATTATTTCGTACGTATACTAAAGCAGTATAACCAAACATTCATTCTGATCAGCCTAAATCTGGTAAAAGATCATGTTAACTGCAAGCTGTGTGTCACTGACCAAAATCGCACACCTGTGTTTTACCTAAAAAGTGAACGGTTCTTAACAAACATCAGGAAAAACCTTTTGTTGCCATCTCTTTCTTATAAATCACTATAACATTTACATACCTTCCACCTGTTACTCCCACGAGAGCACAGTCTAGGCAATCACATATCTTTAAATTGTAGGTGAAAATGTGTAAGTTGTTCATCGAGTGTCACCGTATTTTCCCAAATGTGTGTAATCTGAGCGAATCGAACCTCAATTGGGACGAATTGCTACCCCGTAATGGGAACTGTAAACTGGAACATTATCAGTTCACGTCAAGAACCTCTGTCTCAGTGTGCTTATACTGTTAACTGAAAGTAAACTGGGCCATCATTCGTTCCTATTTCAGCACAATAAACTGGGAATTGCCGATTGCAATTATTAGACGGCAGACATGAACCACGACACTTCACATTACCTCAGTGTGATACTGTGCATGATGTGGTTTTTCAGTCATTCAAATTTCCACAGAGAGCTGTTGAGCTCATAGTACAAGCTCCTTGTTGTACTGTCTATGTTAGTCATGTTTGCTCAGTCGCTTTTTTTACAAGTAAATACGCCGGTTAATAAAGCTACAGTATTTATGAGTTGTGTCGTCAATACAATAACGGAGTTGTTCTACTTACTTAAAACCGTTCACTAAAGAACTGTATTTAAGATGGTCATTTAGAGGTAAGCGCTGATCGATGCACCTATTAAATAACCTTACAATAGTTGGCATGTTTTATTGTCTATGAGGCTATGTGAGTCGTGTGACTGATAGCATGTTGTCATTCTGTGGCAAAAAAGCCACCTTTTAATCATGTAGGGCAGTTTTGACTAAATTATTCTGACAGCTTCCGTGGTCTAGACTAGTGAACAGCCTGGCAGTGTTCAGCCTATACTTGATGAAACGAAGCCTACTACCTTAGGTGCATGGAGAAGTAAGCATTAATTTGTGAAATAGCTCACATTCATTGGTTTGAGCTTAACCGGCCAAACTGGAACCGGTATGAGTTGTCACGTTTCAACGTACAAGATCAGCAACCCCCAACCTGCACAGATTTCAGACCCAAAAAATGGTATGGTCGTATGAAGGCTTCTCAGTTCCCCCTGTGGGTAGCCAAACATTTGGGTGACAATGCACTGTAGACTTTGACGTTGCAGCTCGTGAGCTCATCAAGCATAATGAATCTACCGACTGAGTCCTATGGAGTCCACATCAGTCGGATAAACGAAACCTATCGAATTATAAGGCATTCAAGGTTCTTTCAGGGCAAGTCCAGTTGAATTAAAAGCTATTGCATTAGTTATAGCATTACTTATAAGTAGTACATATACTATGTATACCACTAGTCTCCCCCGCACAAGTTTTACGTGATACTTCAAAGAAGCCATACAGTGCGCAGTGAAATTTCCTAAGAAACACTAAGCAGAACGGCGTAAAGATCAGGTTAATCGGTTACCTTGTGATGAACAGTTACCACCAGTGTTTGCCTATTCCCAAACCATTGCCCGTTCGAATGGAAATGGATCAACTTGATTTGACCAGTGATATGTAGTATTACGTGTTGTTCTGGTCAGAGGTTGCCTGCACATCTGAAGGTGGGTAATTCTTTGATTAAGATGAGGTACAAACGTGATAACTTTTATTTGCATACTTGTGTACACATGTGCTTTCTTTATCCTTTTCGCTCCTCGGCTATTCCATGTTAAATGTCAACTAGCTGCGTTTGTCGCATCTTGCGGGCGATTTACTCTGGACGGTGGGTACATATGAACGCGTTTCCACTCATGCAAGTTTACTGTACACGTTATACGTACATCTACGCACGTACATGTACGAGTCTACATTTGTACACACAGTCTGTCTACACTGGCCAAGCTACCGGGCTCAGTACATGGGAAACACCCATTCTCACTTCCTTTTTAACACAACGCATTACTCGCTATCAGCCACTAAAATCTGCTACTCTTCTTGTATACTTACAGACACCTGCACACACGTACAGATACATGGACATTGTCCGAGCTACCAGGGATGTCCTCAGAGAGTGAAGAGGTCACTGTGCACTTCAACCAGCTACAAACCTGTGTCGGCAGCGCTCGAGTTGTGCCCCATTTGGGAGCAGACCACAGCAGAACGAACTTTAGACGGATTCGCAATTGTGTGCTCGCAAACACATGCAAAGGTGCACTCGTCACAAACATCCGTTTTCCGTGAACCGGATGAGTGTTTCGGGTCAGTGAGCAAATGTCCACACATCAATTTGGGGGCAGGAGAAAAACACAATACCACCGGAATTTTTCTATTGTCTAAGCCATAAAATGAGGTCAGTTATTTACGTGCACAGACTACATTGAATCGTTTGCCCTTTTCAATAGATGCGGAATGTGGTTACGCACATAATGAACAAGAGAATCCAACTACACAAATTCCATGATCTCCACCGTAGCTATTTGGTACGATGTCTTACATCCCACCTACATTGAACTATAAGCTGAACGAAATAAACACTCGATAACGTTACATGGAGATAAAAACATGAAAATCACTACCAGGCGCCCTTGTACGTACGTGTCCATATAGATTTCCGAAGTTTGCCGGCTGGGTTTATAGGGTAAATCCAGAACAGTTAAACACTGGACAGTCATATTTTTAAAATTGAAATTCATTTTCGGCTGATCCCCAGTACAGAGCAACATCTCCATTAAGACAGCTACTGGGACACAAAGACGACTTGTTAGAGCGATCACCTCTTTACGGAGAATAACTCACAAAATTTACTACATTCCTAGTTCATTTCACCGCTCACGTTATACAACACCGTTTCGACTCGATGTACACTTGGCTAATTATCTTGTGTGGTTCAGAGTAGAACGCTTGGAAACACACACTTTTTTACGGAACCCAGTTCAGTAGATAATTCTATGAATACGTGTAACGAAAATGTCAGTGACGTTTGTTTGTCTTAGTGCGTGAGACTTGATATGATCTTTTTCTGTCTCATCGAGGCATAAGGAGGGTTGATGTCATGTTCTAAACAGAAGCATCTATCGATTTCCAGCCAGTCTGACGTGCTAGACCAAGGACATATGAGACAATGCTGTTTTTGTGTCATCAATAGCTTCAGGTTTGGGTGTGTCAATAATACAAAGGAGCCTATTTACCAATGACTATATCTACCTGATTTCCCCTATACTAAGAGTAGTATCGACAACCAACTGGTCATCTGTTTAGATGCAATTTAGAATGAAAACTTTACTATATGTGACAGGGATTTGCTTTCTCATTCGATTGTTTATGCAAGCTGCGTGATTGTTGAGTGTAAGCTTAATTTTCTAGGTGGCCTTTGCCCAACTGTGACAAGTAGTACTTATTTACCTCCAAACTATCCTGCAAGGGTGAATGATAGTTTTATCGATGGCCTTTCTGTGATAACTTTTAATGTTCATAACACAACATTGTATATTGTATGCGGTGAATTCAGCCGACTTGATACCACGCTTTTCACCACCTTCAGTTCGAACAGCACGATGATCATTTCTACTTGTTTAAGTGTATATATCGAGTTGATGTTCCCTAATAGCATTTCATTGTTTGCTGTTTGCCACATGATAACCCTGACCACTCTGTCGTGTTGTTATATCCCATAATTTAAAATAGGACATATCACAAGCTTTCAACTCGTAGCGAAGATCACAGAAGCAGACACCGACAGTAGGCTTGGGAATTGGCATCTCCATCCTATCTCAAAATGTTTGTTTACAATGATAAACCTATCTGTTGTAATCGGTTGATGTGATTTAAGTTGTGTGAACTCGACGTAAGCCATAAAATTAATGGGTGATGAAAACTGCAAAAAAGTCAGGCAAATAATATCTAGGGCGGATAGACTAAAATAACCTGACGGGAAATTTGTTGCTGATGTTTGAGGGCTCAATCTTGGTTTCAGCAAGACAACTTATAAGAGAGGTTTTCTCAATGATCCTTTCACTGGAATCGGAACATAGTCTGTTTTTGAAGAATTCATCCAGATGAGCTCTAGCAAACGAAGTTTACCCGATGATCTATCACATTGTGTTCTCAAGGATTGAGAAATTTTATGCAAATATCTAGCCGAGTTACTTGTTCAGTGTTTCAAATAATCCAGAATTGTTGACTGTTAGAGGATGACGTGCATCATGTAAATATAACAATGTGACGAGCAACATTCGCAAGATTTGAAAATCTAGTTCTCATTCGAAATGAAATTAAAGTAACTATTACGGATTTCAGACAAATTGCCTATAGACGCTGACCCCCACAAACTTCGACGCTCTCGGGTGTCCGGCTCATTCCGGTCTGTCATTGCTCGATGGAAAATCCAAAACTGGTCCCATAACTCTTTCAGACCACACCGTCGCGTTTGGAAACACTGACCGATAGAATTACGTCACCTCAAATTCGCGTCAACATTTTGCGAGATTGCTTCACAAATATGAGTCAATTCACCCAGTTTGGTGGTCAAGTCCCATCACCACTCACCTCCGCCCCTGGTGTTCTACAGGGTGCAATCGTCTCCCAGCTCTTAATCTCATCGATATGGTGACAATGCCAGATCATGAGCACAGTTTTCTAATCAAATACACATGATGACGTGGTGTTGAGCACCAAACACGTGACCCAAGTCTCGTCGCTCGCCCTGTTGAATGGTTGATCAGAAGCATCAGGTTGGTCAGAGTCCCGCAGTCGCTCTCTCCCGACATCCGAGTATGTCGACATTTTGCTCTCGTCTGTGAGAAGAGATCAACACGAGGAACATTCCAATTCATCTCCATCCCTTCATGGATATGAGCAACCCCCAGCTGAACCCTTTATCCGACGAGTGACAGGGGATTACTTTGAGTAATAACGTGACGTGGTCACGTCATCGTACCAGTGCCTGAATCGAATTCGGAGAATTCTGGTTTCACACATCCGGTGTTTAACAGCCGTCTTCATTCCACATCACTTGGTCAGTCGACTTGGCCCTGTTGGCTTACTCTCCCAATGGTTGTATTGTTAGTCACGCATATCACATTTCCCGCCAGATTCCCGAAGCGCCCATCACGCTGCAATAGTGTTATTGGCAATCAGTCGATTGCCTTGTGAAAACATCACTTTGAAGTGTACCAGAGTTTTGCAGCCATAACCCACGTGACATGACTCATCCGTCTATTCGCGCATTTCTAGATGTCACTCTGAGCCTTTCGACAGATCACCGTGTCGGCGTTTATGTGCACGTCCCTGGCCTTACTCTGCCTCTGTTATTGCGCATTTAGTTTGACTTCTTCTCAAACCCATGCCTCTTATTCAAAACCCCACCTCTTGCAATGTACAACACTATTTGTGAACCTTATGAACTTGATGACGCAAAAAGCTTTCCGTAATTGTGTGTTCTTTTTCACTTACGATCTACTGTTCGCTATTCCAAATTGTGTGGAAGTCATCAGAATATCTATTATGAACTAAGTCGTATCTTTTGACATATCTACTACCTAACCCTTCTTCAATACCCTTTTATTTTCGGTGTGTTTTGTGCTAGGGCCCACCGTCGTGACGTAAACACCTTGTATCAGCTGAGCATGCCTTGACGGCTAATGATCCACTGGATTTACTCCATACACTTCACTTCAGCGAACGGACCTATGTTCGGCTATGGGTAATCTGTTACAGTTATAATGATATTGAAAGTCCAGTCTTTACTGCTGAGTAAAAAGGTGAACGAAGACGTTTGGTGTTGGTCGGTTGCCTCCGAACTGATGGGAAAAGCAAAGCTCTCACATACAACTCCCTTCAAACGTTACTTGTGCACTGATTGGATGCTCATTCTTTCAGAACGGGCGAAACAATATGTTATTGGTATTTTCACCCACTTTTTTGATGCTGATCAATTACGTGTTCTTCACTGATTACTGCTCGCCAAACCATTTCCCCCAGTTTGGCGCTATTCTAACACACAGCTTATTGATTGCGGGAAGCCAAAATAGGATAACTGGTTAAAATGTGGGAGGCGACCTGATGGATCACAATTCAGCTACGCAAACGTACGCGTGTGGGGTTTCAAGGATAAGAGCTTGAACGATCAATTGGTCAGTCCCACCATGCACGTTGATGCGTGCAATATATGCTGCCTGGTAAATTGGAACGTGTGCGTTGTTTCTCCGAATCACGCTGTAAGTGGTTTGATCTGCGAGGAATCACTGCAGGGACACTTCCTCTCAACATCGTTCCCCAAAGTGATTGAACATGTCCTGGCTGGTTAATAAGAACCTATCAACGAGGTCAACTAACTTTTTGACGAAAACTGCCTCTTTCAGGGCGAATTCTCATTGAATGCCTTGCTCAAGTTTGTCGAGGTGTGTAACGTACCCAGAAAATATTGTCCACTCAGGCAGAACAATTAAGCATCAAGTAGGTTTGTATGGTAATCAACCAGCCAAGATGCAATCAGTATTCAGTGAAGTTCACCTAGGCCATCGGTAACGAGGCACGAGCTCACGTGTATAAACATGCAGCCAATCAAGCGCAAGAGTTGTGTTCGTTTTCACATCAAATCTAAATCGGCTACCCGATCACATCTGATACAGAACATTCATTCTGTCAACGAGTGAGCATGTGCATGTTAGCCATCGCGAGTTGGGTGCTGGAAACCACACTCTCCACTTTTTGCTCATTACGGGCTATTAAGGAGAAATTTGGGGAGCACGCATTTCTTGTTTTGTAGGAATTCCACTCGTGGAGATGCTCTGCTGTATTGGTCTAATATCAGTAAGAAAATTGCCAGCTGATACTACTGAAGCAAAAATTAGAATTGAAAGCACGAAATCTTCGGAGAAAAGGGTAGAATAATATTATTCTTTACGTTTTCCTATCAGTCGCGATCACAATGTTATGCAAACATATATACTATTAGGTCAACAAAACGAATGAAGAAATCAAGGCGTAAAACGTGTGATTGAAATGTGTGAAAACCCAGGCAACTTCTGTATTACTGTAGCTTGTTTCTGAACAGACAAACTGTTTTTCAGAGTTATGATTAATAAAGCTTCGACAACATTCAACAAAACATGGGCTTTGCTGACGTAATGGATTTGTGAAATAATTAGACTGATTGATGTTGTGTTCGCTTTCGATTAATTGGGTGACGATCGATGGTGCAGACAAATGGCTGTGATTGCTCAATTGTGAGTAGTTTCTGCCAGTGCTGACATCATGAACGTTTCAAACACGTTTCAAAATTGGTGCAAACAGGTGTTGTCCACATGAACAACACTCAATTGTAAGTGTGGTTGATTGTCATGCATCTTGTCTGTCTACTTTTCTGCTAGAATGAGGCCAGCTAAAAGGAATGAACATTGGAATCAGCCGATTCTGTGAAGAGGAGTTCCAATGTTCCTCCGATTGCTAGGGTATATCACTGTTGTTCTTCCGAAACTCTTACTGCCACGTTATTACCGGAATGATTCAACCAAGAATCTATCTGGGGAAGAAAGAGTTACAGTTTCTCTTACCACAGTTTCAAATCAGTCCTGCAAATCCCGCAGTTACTCTTTAACTTGGGACCCACCCACAACCGAAAGCAGTGATGTGTTCGAAGTCCTGAATAAAACCCCTTCATCAAAACCCAACCTTTAAGAGAGCATAGTGTACTGATTATTTACATACGCCGCCTCTATTCCGTTTGTCTTACTCCAACTGGAAACACTGCTTTAACTACATCGTTCATTCAACCGAATATCTAAAGACGATGTCACCGTAAATAGGTGCTTGAATTTTGGAGCCACCATTGACCGCATAATTCTTTGTGAAATATGCGTTCATCTCAACCAGATGACTAGCTTAGGCGTAACCTTATAAAACCAACTCAAAAAACGGAACGTCTGACTTGTACGGAAGACTATTTCAGCATCTGGGTTTTCCTAGCTGGAACAACATAGGGGAGTCTGTTATAACAGCCAAACGACAAACCGAGCCAGTTTACCTATCACTCAAGTAACCGATAACCGTATGGTTGAGTTGAGCTGCGGACATATGTAAGGTTTCCATTCGTGTAGGTTCTCTGTCACGATTTCTCAGAATGCACTACCAGTTACCTTCCTGTTAGTTTACAGACCTTGAGGACGAATCGAGTTTACGGAACTTCTCGTTTAAGCCCAACCATCCTTGACGTCGCTTACAATGAGGCTTTCTAGATTAGGTTTAATCTATACTCAGGGGAATGAACTTTTCCACTGACTCCTCCTTTACTTCCTATGCTTAATCAGGTCTTCGGGTTGTACACTGACGAATCCTGTCCTCAGTGAACAGCTCTCGATGGGGAATTGTTAATGAGTTGGTCAACCTGAACGAGCTGACTACACAGTCCTGCTCCCAACATGGTTTGAAATGTTGAATTATTAAACGGTCTTAAGACTTCACCAGCATTCATTCAGGTAGCTGTACGAATTCAACCATGACCTCAAATGAAGGGACCTGTGCGTAGTAAAGTGCACAGATAAAACATTAGGACAACCTTAAACAATTAGCGTTCATTCTTAAAATGTATATTCCTGTTCGGCTTCCCGGATTTATGGGTTGTCTTGGTGTTATAAATGAGTTTCATATATGTAAGACTTCATTCAAATCTGACTAGTTGCACTACGCTAGAGAAAAGCCAGATTTGTCACATTCGGGTGGTTTGTTTAACTGACATTTGACAACTGAGGAAGAAGGTAAACTTGGGTTGGGCTTTAGGTAAATACGAACGAATTATGAGACGCCGCTGGTGTTCCCAAGCTGATTTGTCTGGTGAAAGTTAGTCGATTCCACAGAAAGTCGGACACAAACACAGCACAAGCAATTGTTCAGATATACTGAATTAAACATGGTTTGTCAATTGTAACACTAGGATTGTCAAAATCTGTTTAAAAAACTGATGACACTAGCAGCTGTCATAAGCCCAATACACTTTGGTGGTAAACCTCAGCATTTGACGCGTACAGGGCCGACAGGTAGGATATTTGAGCCGAAACGTAAAGAGGACAGTCTGAATCGGTGGTCTGCCACCTCGAATCTGAATTGCAGGTAATCGAAACTAGGCACTGGTGATGATAGCACTCGTTAACCTCGAGAGTTAATTGACTGTCACCCTTTTAAGCAAACATTCAGTAAACAAAACCGATGTAATTCCCTTCCTACGCAGCAAGCCGGAATAAACTCAAGGGTTGTTGTTCGCAGACTGGTGTGTGTGAACAACAACTCTTGAGCTTATTCCGGCTTGCTGCGTAGGAAGGGAATTACATTGCGTCGAACTAATTGTCATAATTTTGACTGGTTATCAGTTAACCATGGAGGGGTGGTCTGACTGGACATACGTTCAGATGACTAGCCAAAAGTGTCAACCAAGTGATTTCGGTTACCAAGTGGCTGTGTATAACGGTAACCACGTCCCTATGCTTTGAATTTGCAGCAGTGGACCAATCACACCACTGGAAATCATTCTTGAAGTAAATGGGCACGGCTCACTTCAAGGCTAGCTTCCAATAGAGTAAAAATCATGACGCAACCATTGTTCTGCGTGTGACATAAGTCGCCTTACCAGGAGTGACGTCCATACGGTCAGCGGTCTTGTGGATAGGCTGACCGGCTCGTAGCATGATAGTTGTCGAAAAGGAAGCCGTTTAAACTAGTGTTCTGCTTGGTGGGAGAAAGTGACAGTTGAGTACTGGTCTAAAAATGAGTATCATGAACTATCGTACAACAGTTACTAATCCTTGATGTACACTCCAAATCCAAATCCACTTATTAAGTTATTGTTGGCCCTACTTTATACTGGTGTAAGTAAACGAGCTGATGCTTGATTCGGCGGTGTTTACGCCAAAATTGTCTACCGTTATACAATTGGATAGCGTTACTTAGAGGTCGGTTGGCATAGGCCGATCGAAATGGTGGAAAAACACTGGGTTAACTGTGGGAATTACTCGGTTTTTAAGTGGTTCGAAGTGACCTATGTGCCAGCTCATTAACAGATGGTGTTTACTGGTCATTTCCGGTAACTGCGAGATCCCTGTAACACTGTATCATGAACGGTCTTTCCAAGTTTCAGCTAGTCCAGCAGTCTTTTCTTCGACAAAGAAGACGGTATTGTGCGAAACCCAGTCACATCCGAAATTTATGAATTTAAATAAACGCCGATGCTGTAACCATGAAAGGTCAACTTCTGACGTAATGATTTACCCTAGATTTATCCTAAGCTGTGTGTCGATCAACTTCTCACTGATGCACCACATTAAGCGGAATATTTTGCCTTACATGAAAGTTTGAATACTATGTTACATTGCCTGTCATTCACTTTAAGGTATCAAAGACAGATATCTGGTTGATTTCTCCATACAGATGAGTGGTTGTCTGTTGAACACTGTGTATAAACAAAATACGACAGTAAAATTGCTGTTCACTTACTTAAACTGTCATGCAAAATACCACTAAGGAGTTGGTGAAACCTTACTAACTTAACATACATTTGAAGTCGACATTTTTACTCGTGTGTATTCAACATGTCTCTAGGTATTATGTAATATTCTTGAGTAGAAATACATCAAATGTTTTGAAATCGTAAGGTGGTTTTTGGCTAATAGAGGATTGTTAACAAGTTGAAGATATTTATAATTGATAGATTCTTTGTTGATCAGTTGATAGTAAGGATATATTACTGATCATCTACAATGTTTTCCCCTCAAACTACAAAATGAGGCTACTGTTGTAAAACAATTTTTTTCTATTGCTATGATATGTTTGTCTTTTTATACATCAGATTTTTTTTTCAATAATCTGAACTGTCAAACTACCTTCTACACAGAACAGTACGTACTAAAGTAGGCTGATTTAGGTGATTTACTTAGTGTACGAACTTCCACAAAGAAGTTGAATAACACGTAGCGACGAAACAACGATCCCAAATAATTAAAACAAAATTGGTTCGCAATATCACGATAGTGTTGAACAAATTATCAAAGTGAATAATTAGACAACCCCAACAGTTTCAGTTAGTGGATCGTTTCCGAGAAATGAATTACAAGTTTGTGTCGAACAAACTAAAGATGACCTATAATCACATAATAAAGCGCTCAGACACAAATGAGTTCTTCCGAGTAGTTAACAGGCACAAAACAATGGGGACGAGCCGAGCTCCAAGGAGGGTGATGCACTTACCACTCAAGCACAGTATACTAACCGGCAACAGGCTAATCGCACAACTATCAAATTGAAGTGGCGAAACAAAACATCTGAGTGAAAGTTTAATTGACGATCAGAAGCAAGAGACCAAGAATATTCAGAGATAAACACTTGAGAGGGGGATAGGATTGGTTGGGACTTTCACGTGACTGAAATTCGAAAGTCTATACACTTAATGTTCGATACAAAAAAGATTGGGTGCGGAAAGGATAATGATTCAACATTTGTTTCACTAGTGGCGGGTTATGTGAACATTTAAGTCTCCGTACCATTTGTAGGATCCATACGAAACTTACGAATTAGAAGATGCTGAGAAACCTTATGTAAATCTGAATGTGTTCCACTTGGTTGGTATTTTCTTGGTAAGCAGTGTGTTCTAATCACTGGACACATTGGTTTCAAGGCCATAGGGGCTCAATCATTGCACAACAATGAGGGGCTGCAATTACAACATATTAACCACTGACCAGATCGGCCAAATGAAGAGGAACTGTCCGTGTGGCTATCACGTCTGGTCAATTCGGAGACTCATTAAACGTGATTCGAAAGAGTTTGGTCAGTAGGAATGGCTGCACAACTGAGGCGACTCAGTAAGTAGAGTCGGAACCTGAATGTTGAACGACTAGTATAATATATAATTGCCACAGAACAACCCTAAGGATTGTAATCGTGGTGTGATAAAACTTGAAAGACAATTTCGATGTGGAACACCGACTTTCGCTGAACAGTTCGGCAAGTACCCTTGAGTATGGTTGAGACAACCGACCATATGTCATATGTTTGATATAACCGCTCTCTATCTTTAAACATGCAGTGCATGCCTACCAACAATTCAATGAACTTAGCTAGCGAGTCCGAACTAAACAGGAGTCACCTGAGTTAATTTCAGTCTCCCATGTTTGTTGCAAACAAAACACACCTCACGGGTGATTACAGTTTTGTGCGCTAATAGATTTGTCAGCCGGCTTGTTTCAAGTAGAATTGTTAAGTTCAGTCGGTGTCGAGCAGTAGAGCACAGATTTTCCTGTACGGTTGTTTGATCCCCACATCCATTTCTACCTGCTATTCTAGCTAAACGTTTGGATAGGTAGAATGCAGAGAGAGCTGTAAACTAGATGAAAGGGAAGATGATCACAGTTTGTCCGGTTATTTGTTGTGCGATTCAGAAAGAGTGACATGCGGACAGTATAGTAGTCTCACCGATGCTGACTGGTGACCTTATATAGTGTGAAAGTAGTAGTGGGAAATAATGTTAGAACAGATCGGAAGTAAAATTCGGCAGCGGAAATTGCACTCATTAACGGCTCGAGAAAACTAAAGTAGGCACACTGCGCAAATGGCAGGGAACAACTGGCTGAAGAACACTGTAAAAGGTCAGCAGTAAACTAATTTTGCCAGTGCCTTTGACAACCAAGCTATGTGAAGACTGGCTCCGATGTTCGAAACGTGTATCAAGCCTACGTTTGAAAACAGTGGATGTTAACGACGTCAAAACAGACTGATACTATGGTCCAGGTTAGGCATACCCAGCTGTCGAATGACTGCTGTCTTCAACTCAACCGGTTCACCTACTAATGTGGCTCCAGTGAATTAACTTCAGAGATGGTGAGTTGGACTAGACAAACGTAAGTTTTGCAGTGGATGTTATACCTTGTGGATGGTCGTACATGGGAAAAAATAAGTCACTTTTGATGTCTATAATACATGGGGATTGCCCCATTTCACGCAACCTGGCTGACTGTCCGTTTGTTCACTACGACAGGCAAATCCGAATCAGATGCCACCAACCAAGTGTCGCATACAATACCAAGGTCATTTTTTCGCGCATAGGTGGTCCGGCTCATTTAATTAAAACAGGTGTGTTAGCAATTGTGTTGGCTCTATCCGCAATGGTCTGCCAGTGATCAGCTGGTGACAGGTACTTTGTTTTAACGATGAATGTTTACGTCATGTCTGATGTAAGACAACATGCTGGACTTGCAGGTACACGAACTGGACCTGAGGTAAGATCATATCCTACCGATAGGGCCTAGTAGAAATGACTCTGGAGTCCAGTGGTTCTTTTCCGAAAAAGAACCAGCTTCAAAACCAGTTAAATGTGAGGTTGAAATTAAGTGTGATTTGACGTTAAAGTTGTTTGCGAAACATATCTCTTATTTACTTAGTGAAAAGCGGTCCTACTGGAATTACATTATGGACTCTCTGAAACGCCTCATTAGAGATGCAATAAACAGTGTAACTGATCTAGGTATGAGCTTATGTGACTCATTGTTCTAGTCATCGTAACCGTAGCTGCAACATTTAGAAGACAGCTGATATCTAATATAGACCAGAGCCAGGGTTATTTGAACATTTATCACTTAAATTCTAACTAGAATTGCAGTGCACCATAGCAGACCGTTTAAGGTATCCTGGCGACCGCATCGACTCCACAGTATGGTGAGAGTCGATAGCCACTGAAAAGCCATGTGCGCTGTTGTGTGAATACCACACACAAATAACGGATAATATCAAAAACTCTGCCCAAATCCTACTTTATGCATCATGCATTCAGGAGCGATACGAACTCCGAAATGAAGTTTGTTAGAAGTGATCAAACCGAATCGAGCAGGGCGAGGGGGGAGTAGATGTGTAATTGTGACTGGCGGGAATTCACCTGAATGTGATACGCGTATCATGGCCAGCTTGCCATATGAATCGAGTAGTGTACCAAAAAGTTCACTGCAACGTTTGCAAGGAAAATGGGACTAAAATTGCAACCTACACAATCTCTGCTGTCTGCGACATTATATTTTCTGTTACCGTTTTGATTACCACTACTAATCAGAAAAAGATTGACGGTAAATTCACCCGGTTGAGCAGCGTTGGTGGAACACAAATCCCGTGTGAAGGTCTTTTGGTGGGTGTACATTCACGCTGTTTTTAACGACGTGTATGGGTGAACCATTGTGGACGATGACTGCGTAAGTCCTTCTAGGCTTATGACCAGTCATTTCGATTGGGAATATGTGAGCCATGCGTTATCACTTTTGACTGAAGTGCTTCTCACTGTCTCAAAAAAGGGAGAATGTATGTTTTCTTCATCTCTGAATCAATGAACTGTGATGGTTGGTTCGTTAGGGTTACAGTTGGGGGGGGGTTCAAGGTAATGACAGACAGACTGTTTACATCTTTGGGCCTAGTAGGAGTAATTAATAAAAATTCATCCTGCATCTGCGTCGATAAGAGGTAATGGTCCGGGGCTGTGACCTGATTTAAAAACATTAATCCTTCTGTAAGTGAAAACCAACACACTCTGTCTGACCATGCACTCACCAACAGCCCGTATACATCCAACAGACTAGGTTCAATGTCCACCAGTAACAAACAGACCTTCTGCTGCTCAACGGCCAAAGAAAATCTATTCATAGTCTGCATTGTTGAGCATATCAGATTCTGTAAAGAAAATACAGAACAAACACGAGAACGATGAATACAAGCTCATTAATGGATCAGCGACAAAGGGTTGGTCAAGATGGTGAACCGAATGGAAGCAATTAACTCTATGATAACTGTTAACTCCAACAAACTGGTGGTTAGAGTTAAACAACTTCATACTCGGAATGCCGTACACATGATGACAGTGCTTGATGAGGCTGTACGTCGATATATTTTAGGTTGCACAACGTGGAACAGCTGTTCCATACCTGTTACTGGTTACCTCCGATAGCAGTTTTCGGGACCTCAGCTGACCTCTAGTTTCCTTCGTGATCTCTAATCAACGGTGGGGGTAGTTCCAAACAAGGGATGGTGACCATAGAACGACCTTGGTATCTTTGTCCGAAGCTTACGTCGTTTTGCCAAATAAGCCGTGACCCAAGATAAGCGAGTGCTGGAGCGGACGTTTATCGAGATGTCCAATACACGCAGTGCACGTGAATTCATACGACTGAGCCTGATCAAGGTGGGTACTACTCAAAAATTCGTTGAGGAACTAGAAGAATGGCTATTAAAGGATTATCCGTAGCCCTTTCTGAACACTATTGGGATACGAATGGTCACCCGCGGCTCGTAAACGAAAGCAAGATCGACTATCCGACTTCGCGAGTGACACCTACCAGTTTTCATCGAGGTAGATGATTCACTTAATATCTTCTTCCCAATCAGCGTGCCACTTTAAAAAGTATATCTCCAGTCGGATGTGTTAACTGACTGAGGTGAATGTTTTGTGCAGTAACATTTTGACCATTCTCACTGACAAGTTTACATTGGATGCATTGGATAAGCTCGAACATGTACAACTGAGTTAAGTTGAGGAACGAGTCCCAGTAATGACCGGTTTGTGGTCAAAGGTTCATCATGAAAAGTTCATACAAATCAACTGAAATAGAATGTATGCAATGAATCTTGGGCATACATGAGCCAAACCCAAAGTCGACAGATCGATGGGAGTTGAGCGAATATGGCTAATCTGTTCCACTACACATATCTGGATTTCATGCGAAATGATCAGAATGTGTAAAAATCGGAGCGCTTTTGTAACCTGTTTTGTACTCAACCGTGATCAGTTATTTACGAATTCAATGTAACGCCGAACATATGCGATTGACAACTAGGAAATGAACTCGCCAAATTTTAAGACAATGTAACCTGTTAGAAATCATAAGCGTATCCGTTTGACCACTGCATATAAAACAGAGACATTATTATAGGGGAAAGCGTTGACCCAATATATACTACGGGACCAAATTCCTGACACTTTAAGTCATATCACACTACATGATTTGTTCGAACTCTTATGGTAATTCCTTCGCGTAAGCTTTATGCACTGCTTGGCGCAGCTGTCTGTGCTAACGCATAAACACTTTACCTATAAAACATGAACACATGTTGCACTGCAACAAATAAGGTACCTTTCAGGATGTGTTTTGAAAAAGTGGTCAGCCTGCTTCAAAGTGGATACGGGCAACATGACTGCAAAATAACTACTCACTGAAACCATTAGTTCGTTGAGTCATACCAGAAGACAACGATTTCCAACTGTGTTGGCTTGAAGCTTAAATTTTTGAACAACTTTTATTCCACCATCCAAATTATTTACTACAGCGGTAATGTCGATAAAAATGTTTGTCGGAGAGCACAATAATTTTAATTAGATTATACGCCGCTTGCATTGGATCGCAGATTTTGCATTCAGACAGGCCGTTAAGTCAGCCTCTTTCGAAAAATTTCTAGAGTCGAGTTTCACTGCTGTCAGTGCTCATCAGTAGTGTCAGTCCTTGCCTCTTCAGGGATTATAACTGCCGTCACATTTATGTGAGACCAGCGACTTGATAACTATGCCACTGACCTCGTAGTAAGCATGACCTAATTACCGCGTCCGAAAGCGTAACCCTACTCTTTTCCGGGTAAAATTAATTGTAGACATTTTTTCTAAACTCGCACCATTTCCCTTAAAATCCATATTTTGTAGTAGTTGATCAAAGCCAACTTTCACTTTAGTCACGAAAGCTCAAGGTAGATCACTCTAAAGATCCTGTTTACTTTCTCCTTTAGTCTTGCTGGTCAGGTGGACGAAAGTTTTGATATGACGGAAATAGCCGTAGAATTTTTATGGCTCTGTCATCAAGAATGAAGTCATATTGTAGTGCGGACGATAGCCTCCCTTGTGGTGACACACCAAACTTTCTTCACTGAATTTGAATTTGCATTGAGTTACAACCGAACATCATGGTGTCCTAGCATACAACTGATTGAGAAAGTCTGTTTTCCCCAGAAATAGTTTGGTTTCATAGATGTGTTAGAATATCATTTTGCGATTTTGAATTGTGTTTTTACGCCACAGCGTGCTGAAACTCGAATTTAGCTCGTTTCTCGTCTGTCTTCTGACTGGCTAATTTCTGTTTCACTACATTAATTAAGGTGGAATTTTCCACAGCCATTCCAAATCCAAATAAGCACAGAGGCCGGTGCGCTAAATTGCCTTTGGTTTAGGAGCAAATACACTCTCGGATGAACGGCAAGGTCTTTTGTACCTCCTTGGGTTTTTGGGTTTCATTATATGCCGTACTACACGTTCGAGATTCACAAAGCGTATATTTGTGCGGCAACCATTTCTACTGTTCGCTGACCACGCAGGTGATAACAGCAAACCAGATCGAGGCTGAATTATACGAAGCACTGAGTCGATACACCGTCACGTACTCACCAGGTACACAACTGACATGCCCTAACTCAAATCACGAATGGTGGAGCGACGGCATAACTGCTCAGTCGAATGGATTGAAATCAGCCAACAACAGATAATGACTGTGCAAACTTTGGTTGCAATCCAGAAGTTGGGAGCCACTGCCCTAAACAACTTGCTTCCTAAGAACATGGTTAGGCTACCCAATAAGGCAATATGGCACCTGTACGTATCATATTTAACTGACAAGTACACTTTGAATAACTCCACTTATGAGTTTTCTACTACGAAAACCAACTGATGTGCAGTAAGAAATGTGTAGCTAGAAAGTGTATCTCCTCTGAGCAACTTTTTGCGTTGGCTCAAAAGAACTTGTTGTACTCCCCAGTATAATGACATTGGCATGGGTTTTCTGGACATACTGTAAGCTACTGTGCCCTGAGAGTGAGTGGGCTTCTGGGTAGAATGTAAAAGGATTCCGGGCTCCTAATTTGCCGAGTTTCCTCCACTTGATGTGAGTCAGAATGGTATGTTGGGCATGAGCTTGGTTGCAAGGGTTTTCGGAGGGTTGTAGAACCGAACAGTGGACCTCCTTTAGAACCGCAGTCAAGCTTTTTTCAAGTTTCTTACTTAACCTTTCTCTATCCAACGATACTTACAAAATGATGAAACTAATCAGCCTTCGCTTGAGTACTACTGTTGTAAATGTGGATGTTCACAAACTCGGTATGTTCTCAGTCCGAATCTGTCTTGCACACCCGATTGTTGAGAAGTGGGGACCCGGGAAGTTTTCCATAAACTGGCTGCTAACCGAAGTCGATAGGCTCAATCAGATCGCCGGACAGTAAGCAATACAGATGTGTTCGTTACCGTACGCAGTGCATGAGCGATTAGGAGTACGCCAGCGGGCGGGCAGATGCATTCGACATAGTGGTAGTCCGAATTCATGTACCACACATTATGCGTATTGGGCAAACGATACCTGATCATAAACTCGTTGTTAGGCCGCACATTTAATACACTAGCGTGGACGTCGTAATCCACTACACAGCTGTGCCACGACACTGGCTGCAATGCTGACAATAAAAGGCTAATTGCACGACATCCCATCTACTCTACTGACAATATGCTGATGATCTAACCACCTAGAGGTCTGGCGTGCAGCAGTTTACGAAGTTCAACCGCACGGCTTATTTATTTGTTAGCGTGGTTGAGAAGAAAGTTGTCCAGCAGGATAGAAGTTCATTTTGGCTACTGGTCGTTCTGAATTACTTCAAAAACGCGGCAGATTGGCTGTTGGTGTGATGACTAGACTAAAATTAAAAAACTATGTCGTGCCGACCACCACAGAGGACGAAGTTGGTCCGCGAGGACAAACTTCAGCCTTATTCACAGATTTCGTTTTTCCATCCACCAGCGATTGGTTGTCCTCTGAGCCGACTTTGAACATCTTCAATGTATTCAGATCTCGATTCAACCAAAAGAAGGCTAGAGTTGATTCATTCTGTCTATGACATTCATACCTGCTTGTGAATTCGTGGTTCACTGTATGCTGTAAGTTTGTCTTCATGGTACACTCTGACTTTTTCAGGTTCTTATTTGGTAACACTAACACCACGTTACCAAAGACGCGGCAACACTTAGTTGGGGTTAAGTGGTTCAGCCTGTTCAAGTCAATAATGATTGAAGTTCATGTGGTTCTCGTTTGCGAAATATTGTACACATCGTTGTGAATGAAGAGTTGCGGACTTGTTAATCTGAAAGAACACTATAAACTGTATGAACATTCCATATATGCATGTTTTGGTCTACTGGAAGTATTTCGCTGTAGTTTAGTCACGGGGCAACTGTACTAGCCAGCGGCAAGTGACGGAAGTCGTGAAGTGGGCCGACAATCATTCGACGATGGTTAACTTGTTTCGAATACTTGTGCACGGTGAGCGAACGTCAAGACAGTGCAAGTGTAATGACGTTGAAGACTGAAACTACTATGCAAAGTCGTTCGTAAAGTGTAGGTTTCCGTTACACCCTAGCAGGCACATCAGCAAGAGAGTTGAGATCGAATTTTTATTGGGTTTCTCATGAGAGTGTATGTGAAAGTATGCTCAGAGTACAGGTGAGCCCAAATGACTGGTTCCAACATAGATATCTGGTCACTACATATTCGGTTGTTACCCAGTTGGGCGGGCGACAAATTTGGGAGGCGGTCATATGTCTCCACAGAAAAATCGCGTTTACTTCCAACACTTTGACCTTCCACCATCCAATTCTGTCTCTACAACTTAAGTGTGCATAGCTGAATAACTAGTTCGTTTGACATCTGTGTGGTCTGTTTTACTAAATCAGTGGAGGTACCACAAACGCTAAACGAGACACTTAAAAATAACGACTGTTTGTACAAAATTGGCGGAACTGTTAAACCCTTACACACTTGTGTTGTATTGTGCTGCCTACAGTGGAATTCACTGAAAGATGGTCATCCGTGAAGTTCTGTACTGAAGTTCATTTATCTGACAGTATGTAGTTCAAAAATACGAATACTATAAAATACACATTACAAATTCCAGCATATAAAACCAATGTGGGCTCTAGAATAAAGTCGGATTATCGGAAAACATAAGTACATGGACACACTCTAGAAGTAAAATACCCACCAGAAGAAAATGGGAAATGTTCAAACAACAGGGAAGGTCTGAATGAATGAGTTTACTCCCTCTGTCCATACTCATTGAGTGGCAAAAACATTGTATGGTAAAATCTACTGCATAGCAAACAAACTTGTGGACTTGAGAAAAGGAAGGGAACGATGGAAAAATAAGAACACACGAGTTGTTTGTGATATCTAGGAATGCCTTGTTAACAACCCATACTAAGGGGGTGAATCTGGTCGTGTTTCATGGATCTCTTACTGAAATGTCATCTAAGTTTTTGTTGACTACTCGATGGTATATAGTTGTTAACCGTATGCTCGGAATGTGGTTGTTACTGTTGAACAAACGAAATGTTTGCGAATACCGTGTAGATTAACTAATTATTTCCATGTTATTCCCCTGTGTTTTCAAGTGGGAAAATCGCACTCAACCAAATCTTTATTTATACACAGATTATCTGTAAATTTAACAATATTCATGGGTCATGTCGGCTTTCACGGTCGCTGGCTTTCTAAAAATAATCTGTGGGTGTTAACTATATTCTTGACAGAACTCACACTCAGGGCACATCCTCTACCGGACTGCAAGTTATGCTCCGGTCCTCGTGATTACAAGGTGACTGTGTTGAGCGCTGCGTCCCTGAGCATGCTAGCCCGATTTGTTTCGTATAAACGACCACACACACCTACGCTCAGACATTACTCAGGTTGCCTGGTCAGCTAGGGGGAGCATTAATTAACCGTTCTGTCCACATTAATTCTAGTGGTTAATGCGACTGCCGTACGAGAAATATGGACCGAAATCCAAACCCCGACCATGACAAAGAGATAAAATAGTGAGGAGCGAAACTTGATTGTGATGCTACTTCTCAAGGTGGTCTGGTTGGAAACTAACAAACTAGACATGACAGAACTGGCAACAAAACAGCCACAATCCTAAATCTTTTGATGTTCCAGGCCAACAAATGCAAAACTAGATTAAAACTGCAGGTTGCTGGTGATTGCCGAGTGTTGACCAACTTACCTGCACATAATTCATTATACACTAGGTTGTCTGTGACAGATGCTGAGTGGACATGGTCTGATCAAATGAGTGAACACAAATGGACCGAGTTCAGCTCAGCCTCACTTTGTGAGGTCGTTGTTTCACTATCAGACATCTCAAGAATTACCATGTTGGTTGTAATTATATGGTCCAGAGTGAGTCACTTCGAGTGATATGACTTGCACGAAGTGAACCGTAAGGCATGTTTAAATCACATCAGTCTGTGAGTTCGAACTAAGCAGTTTTCGCTTACAAAATTCTGGTATGTGTTTTTACCTACTGCTGTTGGTTGCAACTGTTATTTTGTCTAAACCCTACATTCAACAGCTTAGATTAGCACTTGGGTGTTCACGTTTACATGAGATTTTACGATGATTCAGCCATACTAAAAAGGGTGCAGAATTAATATAGGTGCTTCTTGCACGTTCTACTCGTAACAGATGTTCCCTTCAGAAGTTTAAACAAATTGGTCAGAATACGAAGAAAGGCGGATTCACGCATTTTGTATTGGCACATCAATGCCAAATTTACATTAGTATGAGTTACTTCCGTATGTCAGATCAATGATGGAGTGGGGATTATCGCTAACGACTGGATTAAAAAATTTCACCAATCACAGGGCGGGGTCAAGTTCATTAAAAGTTGTTTCTAAACACACAAAGTTGACTTCAATCGACCGCACGCCTCTGCCCCAACAAACCAAAAGAACCGTGAATTAGAATATCGCCACAGGATTTTGAAAGCACAGAGTTGATAATGCGGTCAGTGGTTAGGACGTGTCTAGCGCTTTTGGATGCTGCCCTTCTCTGGTAACCCGGACATTTAGGCAATTGCTCTGTCACACTGGATATCATGCATCCCTAGGGTCTAGTTATGTGACTTTCTCCTGAGTTGCGTGTAATCTGGTCACCACAGTGTGAGGCGACACTCACAGGTAGATTTCTTTTTATTGAAGACAGATAGTTGGTGGGTCCGTACGACTACACGGCTTCCACTTTTACTAAACGCCCATCTGGTCGAATTGACTGATCTTTGTGGTGTTTGATGCACACTGTAATCAACCTGCTTTTATTTACAGTGGCCGCTTCTTTGAACGGCGGTTTTCGTCTACCAAATCTTCCTATTAATCTTTTGGAGTAACCAGTAGAGTGGAGTTCCGACAAGAAGACGACTAATTTCTGCACGAGAAGAGGTACGTCATGACTGTACGAATTTCGTATTCGCTAGTGCGCGCTCATGATGGAAAAGAACAAATCTACTAGAAGTTACGCAGTTGCCAGACAGCCTGAATTCTCTATAGACAGCCAGTTTACCATAGACACCTTCTGGACATATTATACGCACAGCAAAAAATTGCTGGCCTCAGATTAACTAGTTATCATCAGGCCAAGGTGACAACCACTCAGTCACTGTATTAGGTTGTCCACTGTTTAGTTAGAATAACTAAATATTAATGTATTGTCGAGGTGGCGTTTACAGTATGACAAATGTGGCTAACTCCAACTCAATTCTCAACAAAAAGGAATGTCTTAAGATGAGCTCTAGTGGACTCTCCATACCTACTCTATCTACTTGGCGGTGTGATCAATCGAGAAAATCAACGTTGACTTGTTCAGTGCACAACAGTAAAGCTGCTCTCAGGATGTCAGACAGGAGAGGCGAATTAACGTGATTATTTTTACTCAGCTCACGAACAAGATCACTTGTCTGGTGGTATTCGTGAACAACAACTGAATGTCTACAGAGTGCATCAAATCATTAGCACGATGGATGTCGTCTAAGTCCTTGATCAGTTCAAAAAGGTCTTAAGTAGAAGATATCCCAATTATTTTTACTGCGGTTAGAGTGGTGACAGACCAGGTTGGTAAGTTAACGTAAGGGGAAATTTTCATCGCCATGATAAGCCTAAGCGAAATTTCAGCCACATGTCTTTAGGAGGCTATCTAGACGAGGCATAGCCGATCCACACGGATTGAGAACTTTATACATCATCTCACTGGTTTTACATAATTGTAGGAGAAGCTGTATATAACATCCAACGTGGCCGTCAATTTCAGTGACACTGTCCATTGCACCTTATCGGTGTAACTTTTTTGGCCATCCAATAATCACAACATGTGCACATACACGTCACAGCATCCAGCTTGCTTAAGTATTAATGTATCTTTTGAATTAAGTGCTTATGCTGGTTTGTGTCAGTACACCGGTTGTTGATTGGGATCGTGATAAATCCTTTATTTATACTATTTGTGTGAACAGAGTTAAACGTCTTCACCGCTTCTGTGATGCGTGATGGAGCTGAACGTACACTTATCGTATATACACTTCAATCACTGTGGGTGTTTACCTTCACGACGTCAGATAGTACCGAAATTTCGTAAACCGTCTCTATTTTCCCCTAATCACAAAAGGAATGCTGGCGGCCAATCCAATCCCTTTCGTGCGATAAATGAGATCACGCATCGATATCTTGTTGGTTGGATGCAGTTTATTTGTCTTCAAAGGATTGTGCTAGTCATTGTTCAGATGATTAAGCTAAGCTAATCAGTCCCACGTGACTCCCAGACAAAGCCGCGGTAAACGAAACAACCAACAAGTGTACAGTGTACAATTGCTTAAAGAAGAGTGCATCAAACGTGTAGTATTTCATTATCCAACACTGTTTACCGGTTGTGAACAGCAAGACAAAACTGTTAGACTGATAATCCAGAATAGATAGTTTATATTACCAAGTAAACTGCATCCACGGTTATGTTTCGCTATTAGCGATGGTACCGTTTTGGCTAGCAGTCTTATCTCGATTGATACTTATCGCCGACTCAAATCATTCGATGGATTTGTTCACAAACTGGCCACGGCGTGTGCATCGGGTGGGGAGGAGGTTCCAGACAGAGATAAACCACGATTTGGCTACATTCTGTGACTTTATAACATGAATCAACGTTTACTTCACTGGGCACAAATTATTAGAACTAATCTCAGTAGACCCCAGTGGATTCAGAAGTACGAATCCAGCAGATACTAGACCTGAATTGTTTTTTACAGTCCGCTAGATTAACTGTTCTGGTCTTGAGACGGTCGATTTCCACATTGATCGCTACACCAGTACCGATTAAAAATACAATACAAGAACGAATAAGGGTGAGATCCCACACTGTATTGGAAGCTAGTAACTAACTCAACAGAATCAAACAATGATGAGAGCTGGTTGTGGTCAAGAGTTACCCAAATTCTCGTCCGAAATCCTAGATTTTTCCCGTTAACGTGACAGAAATGTTGACTGATTCACGATGGTGCTTTACTTGCATATACTAATGAAAGGTGTATCCGCAGGATAAACTCTAGTTTTCACAATATTCAAAAACTAGCAGGAACTATCTCAATTAACTGTTGTCCCCACTGATGAGATTATTCTCTTTTGCACTCTTTTTTCTCCTTTGTTTCTGAATTTAATTTCTTGAAGACGAGACAACTCGGGAACTTTGGAGCTTTCAGTACCTGCACGCTCCGATACAGAGACCAGGAGGTTACTCTAACGGACATTCTCTAGGGTCTTAAATAGAATGTCCGTTCTATCTCCAAAGCCCAGGCTTACGGCTCCAATGTTATTATTCGTTCGAGTTCACCAATCAGCCGCCGATTTCGCTAAGAGTCACTAGTAGAGGGGAACGTATATCTTCATCAAAGTGGGGTGGGAAACATTGAGTTCGAATGCACAGAAAAGCTTGTTTGACTGGATTCCGGTTACCAGTCTGTCAGAGTCCATCAACAGAGGCTATAATTTCCAGGTATTCTTATAAGTGGTATTTCAGGTGATGAAAGGAATGCATTATACGATTCCTCTTTGTTCTATTGAGAGTGACTAAACCCGGGCGTCGCTGTAACTACCGTTGGTACTGTCCGCTTCATTGCATCGTTTTCCCAGGGACTGTCAGCTCACGTGTGATACGATGGGCTGAAAATGGAACGACTAGGCCATAAGATCTGTATAACTTCCAAAATTGCTGGCCAAATTGTCCAGATCATAATATTGGCTTGATCTAAACTATGGCTGTGCTGAAATCTAAACAGTTATTTGAATTTGTTTTCAGAACATCAGTTAAAAAGAGAGCACAACTTAGACCGAAGGGGTTATCTATTGTTTTGACGGAGCTTGTGAAGAAACACAGATCAAATTTTTTGATTCTGAATACAACAAAGACAGACGTAGAGTGAAAGGCAAAACCAAATATTTTGGGTAAGGACCTTGAGGAGTGCCTGAACAGGCGAGGTGAAGCGCCGAAGGGGACATCTTTACCAGGGAATGACCAAGTTATGGTTTTCCAGATCTATGGTTGCAGTATCCAGCGGTGATGACTTAGAAGTGCTGCCTCTGAAGAGAAAACATGAATTTATAGCTTTTCGTGGTTAGTTGCAAATAATCTCATTGTCTGAGGATCCGTGCTAGAAGTTTATAGCCTTCATGAATAGGTGTTCAGGTGGCTTCGGGTTACTGTCTGACTTCCAGATTGCCGTCGGTTGAACACCGCCTACAGGTTGACGACCTTTAGAGCTTGTCAGTAGTACATTCTGCCCCTCAGCTCAAAAATTCATTTCATACTTTCGTATGTGTGAAGAGGACTTACTGGTGGCTAATCAGCCGACCTCATCCCAGACAAAACATCACCCCTAACGGTCTGACTACAGTCACTTGTTGTTACCACTTTGTGCGATCGTTTTGAAAGGAAACAAAACGACTGTCCTGTTTGTTCCAGTGAAAAACATCACCAGCATTATTTTCAAGTTATCTTGAACTCATCGAATTCAGTAAATCTATTAAAAAGTATTCGGCCTACCGATGAGTGGTGGGGGAATTTTTTTATTTACGAAATGAACATCACTCCCAATTGATTGCAGCTGTCGGATTGTTTGCAAAACAGGGAACTACCAATATTGAATACTTTAAATCAATCGTGTTTGTGGCCTGCCTGTTATATACATTGTAAACCAAAATAGTCATCCTTTCGCAGCCACTGGGCAGTGCGGATTGCAAAAATCCAAGGTTTACGATCACTTGCGTATTGACATAGGTGAAAAATTGGATCCAGTTGTGTCACAGATTATCAACACGATCACATGAGTACCAAGTACTGTATACATTGCATCGTACGAGTGATCGACAACCTTATATACTAATTGTCAGTAGAGTTGGGAGGCCAGTATGACCAGGCTGCCAGTGGAAGTCACTGGTATGTGTAATGAGATTGGACTGAAGCAGCTTTCCGAATGTTAAAGGTTCAGCTGATCGAAACTCACACATAAACTGTTGCAGCCTGAATTACGATCGATCGGCGCCAGTCAGTCCGAAATGTCGATCGGCCACTACCTTGATTAACGCTGATCCCCTTTAAAAGAAACGCTATTTTCCAATGAATTGAGATTGCTCAGTGCCACTCATATTTCAATTCTTACTTACTGTCGATTGGGTAGCTCAGTAGTGAACATTATGTAGACGATTTGTTCAGTTCAATGAAGTTTACACAAAATTTTTATTCGAACGACCTTTATGGATTATCTTAAGCGATGTTAAAACAGTAATTTGCAATCCCCCTCCGATTTTTAGATGGCGAACCCAGTAGCCAGTCTAACTCTGTAGGCTATGCTCGAAATTTCCAGTCGGTCGTAGGTTAAACCGACTTATCCGTACGGGGTAAACTAGCTTTTTAGAAGGATGATCACCATTCTCGCAGACAACAGTTACAGTGACGAGCCAAATTAGATAAGACAGGTTCTGACGAGCACGGTTTCAATAACGTTATCAAAAAAAGGCGTTGCGCCAGACTAAGCCTGGTTGGCTGAAGTCTGTTGTACATTAGCACTGATGGTAGGATGACGGTTGTGATACTAAAAACCTGCATAAAATGACGATACATGATGCTGTCTCAGCTTTAAGTGTAGGTTTAAGTTACACTTTCATTGACGAGTTCTTTAAAACTGACGTATGCTGGCTAGCATGTTCATCGGTCGGCCTGATTTAGTCAGAAAATTCAGTCACGCCAATGTTAAGCAGCACATTAACGGTAGTTCCAACTCGTATGTACACTCTTTAAGCGCCTCTATTTACACTTTCCAAAGCATACATGCACCCGTCCGGTTGACTCGGCAACCGCTCTTGTTGTCTCGTCTGGTCAGCAAGCAGGCAAGCAAAGTTACCAATGTTTGTTGTCAGCATCACGAACCATACGTATGCTTCTGCTTTTTCTTGGGGTCATTTACGTTGACTTCATACGTGACCTCAAAATGTGTATGTATGTGTGAAGGGGGATGTCATTGTACTCGACCAAGTTCCGAAACCATACCATAGTGATTTTGTGGGTGAGACCAGTCTCGAAACAGAACAGGACCGACATAGGGGTGGGGCAACATGCACGAAGCAGTAGCCGTAGGTTCTGTCCACAATACAAACACTGATCCTCGCCGATGTACCGAGTCTGTTTGTTGTACACATGAATACAGTGGCCCTAGTGACCAGGTTAAATGTGTCTTTCGCTCGTCATACAACAAGGAGTTGATGTGAAAAGTCAGTAACGCATTGATCATACGTCAACGTTGGTTAAAGACAGACAACCGTTCGGTCACTCGGGTGGGTGAATTTATGTATGCATAATAAAATTTCAGCGTCTCAAGTGACAGAAAGTTTCAAAGCGAACGGCTTTCCCTGAGATGTCCAGACTGTACAGCAATGAAATCAACTCTGATTTATAACACAGTTGTCATGCGATCACTATGTGACCACAATGGATCTCGGATCGTTGATAAATCCCACAGTTTTAGATAACTCTGATCAGAAGGCGACCAGTATCACAAATAGAAAACAGACAACTAACACTCACAAAGTTTCACTACTGACTACTGTTGTATAAGTATGCACTTGCTGACAGAGCCCATCTTGAGAGAGTTAAAACAGATCTGGATGATTAAACTTGCCAGTAAGTACCTCTTGACTTTACGCTAATGACAACTGTGAAGATGATTGTGATAGCTTTAGGGACGAAAAGTTTCTTCCCTCTTGCGGTGGTACAACAGTACAGCTAGAAAGACGTTCCTCAAGTTCATTTATATACTATCCGTACCGTTACTTTACTTCAACGTCTAGCACTAAGTTGTCAAATTCTACTACCCCCTTTGTTAGTATGGTGATTTGAAGATTTAATGAAATGCCCTAACAGGGTGATGCTGTGTCCCCACCAACAACCTGGCACTCTACTACCGTTCTTATCAGTTCTGTTGTCTGTGCACTACTGCGAACAACTTAAATTGCACATCTTCGAGCCATTTTTCATTTGTCCGTCTCTTCACACAGTGGCTATTCTCGCCACAATCAGATGTATCCGTTAAGTAATCACTTTCATCTTTAAGAGACTACCAACATGCCAAGATCTCACTGGACAGAATTTTCCATCGAAGTGGCCTCCAGATCTGAGGAAGTTTCATTCCGTCCTCTAAGTGGATTAATATTACAATTTCTCATGAGAGGCGTAGGAATTTATACGCATGGAACTTCCGCAGGATTGTTCGCAACTTTATATCGAGAATAAATTCACATTCCGATGACTGTCAGCTAAATTTCCCAAAGTTACATTTTGACGTAGCTAATCGGTGACTTCTCCGTGATAGTACACTTCCTATGACGTCTACATACCCACGCTTTAGAGCGTACCTATGGGCTCTCTTTCTTGATCCTTGTTGCAACCTTCTCAGCCGTATTCTACATTATGTATTTATTTATTGTTTCAGCTATTCGCCCCCTTACTTCCAGGACTTATAGTCACTAAACTTCAAGTATTCAGTCCCTACATCTTCATTTTCGCCCTCCTTTGTGCTGCAGTCCCTCGGTTCTAATATTCGTCTGGCTGTTGTTACCCTGTTAATCCGAGTCTTCAAGACCTGAATTATCTCTTCCAGTATGCACCAATAAACAGCTACATTCCCACATCATATGTAAACGCTCAACCACATTCACTTGTGAGTAATGCTCTGATGCCCGGTCGCATCGACGAGAGACCCAGTAACTGTCCTGTTAACTCCAATCGATGACCCCTCGATTAGGACTTCTCTGTAAATCGAAACTACGGAGCTGATTAACCTGCTGAGCGATGTTTTCATTACTGATGGATAGCAGAGGACTTTGGTTTTCATATAGATTGAAAATCACGCACAGCTGATCGCAGCTGTCACATTCGCATAGACTTTCCAGTCGGCCCTTTTCAAAAAGGGGCACTAGACTCGAGTTTCGCTCTCATTACAGCTCGTCAGTAGTGCATATCCTTGCCATGGCTGGGATTTGAACTCCGACCACGCTTTCAAGAAACAATCGTGTCGATCACTGTGCCTTGTGATCTCATACTAGGCACGACCGAATTGTCAACTCTGAACGCTCAGCCACTTTCACACCATTACTGGGCCTAAAAATCCGCATTAACTCGTCCCCAGTTTTCGACTATCATTGACATTGTGCCAAGAAGAATGCGGCATTCAGTGCCCTGTATGTTGGCACAGTTGATAAGCAGGAACGACGTGCTCAATGTAACCACCCACGTTAGTTTTGGGCCAGTGCCTTCATACGTGCAACATCTCATCATCCTGGCATGTAGGATAATTCAAATTCCTTCAGAGTAATTATCCACCACAGAAACTCGGTTCATTTTGCCGTCTTGTACAGCAAGGCCAATTGTTGTGTGCTGAGCGGCCACCTCTCTTTCACCTAACGCGTTATTTGTGCTTTCAGTACAACATACACCGACACTTGTTTCGAAACTAAACATTCGTTAGAAGGATCGATCAACTTCAGAGTTCGTGATCTTCGGGGTATTCTCTTAGGTGGATTTGGTTTAGCGAACCTGTCATGTTATAGTTTCCTCCATGGATGTAACATAGTGATGGGTGATGACAGATAATTTCCAACACTGCCTCACCGCTGATACCATAAAACGGAACGGCTTTAGTTTCATGTAAGTGAACTCGTTGTAGCTGCTTCTCAATTTTCCCGTATCACCAGTTATTAATAAGTTTCATTCGTCCACATGATTCTTCTGAGTCGACGAGGAGTTTGTGCTAGAGTGTGAATAGTGCCAATGAGAACAGAACACTGTGAGTTAGGTGGATTTTCTTCACAGTCATTAACGCTTCAAAGAAGGTCTGGAATCACCAGATCACTGTGACCATAGTGATCTGTTGTTACACAATTCACGTTGCATTGCCCGTTGAAAGACATCTTCCCGATTTCAGCTGATCTCCGATAACCGGGCAGGTTATATGTTTAGAGCAGAGGAAATTATTGACATACTTAACCTAAGTTAATCAAATAGGGGTTCGTCAAGAATTCACAATTTCAGCGAACCGGTTTGAAGGACTCATCATAAGTATCACAAAGGAACCCTAAAAAGCACTTAGTACTCATGATAACGCATCGGTGATAATTTAAATTGAAGGGATCCACGGCAAATAAAACTGTTGATTTTAATTCTTGAAGGGCGGTCACAGGCCCGAAAACCACATTTCAGTAATGGGCGGTCGGTTGCTTCCCTAAATTGGTTAGTTCTTAACAAGATTTTAAATTCGTTCACTGTGCAGTGCAGAATAAGGAGACAGCGGGTATGTGCAACATTTAAGTTGAACCAACGAATAACCTCGCATACCACCCTGGTTTGACTACATAGAAAAGTCTGGGAGTACGTTCACAATATATACCAATACCAATAGGAGTACGTACGCCCTAATAAACAAGTTAAGATGACAAATGATATTTGCAATGCTTTTTGGTGATCACTCTCAATCTGACACTTGCACGAACGGTTTCGTCGTTGTCTGGATTCGGTAGATGGACATAGCCAGAATGTGGGGATCGAACCGACGCCTAACTTGAAAGATAGCCGGTTCGATCCCCACATTCAGACTATGTCCACCTGCTGAGTCCGTTCGTGCAAGTGTCGATTTAAAGGTGAGCATCAAAAACATTACGAGTGCCATTTTGAGCCCTTGTAACCTTAGCAAGTACAAACTGGCAATCCGAGGCAGAGTGCATTTATTTACATTAAGGAGGTGAAAACAAGGTGAGAAACTTGAAACAGCCAGTCCTGTTGATTCATTTAGAAACGCAACCTAGAAAGCAGGAAATGCCGCTGTTGGGAATGTGTAAATTCTCACCAGACATTGCTCATCTTGTGGTAAAAGTCACCAGAAGATTCCTAGAAAAGTAGTCCAATATGTGTTTAAAGTAGATGCAAGACACAAGCAGGCACATTTTTATGTACTGAGCTTGCAAGCAAATCGAAGTGGTTTCGGCTGAGAAGCCTATGAGAACAAAACAAGCTGCGATCACGTGCAGCTGGAGTTCATTTTGTTATCCCGACTTTATTACCACTAGCCAGCAACCAAAATACCACTCAAAAAGTTCAGTAATTTCTGTGTATCCACTTGTACGGAAGTCATCCGTTGGAGCTGACAATACTCCTCTCGGCAATCTGAGCAGTAGCCACGAGCGAATGCGGCTGGAAATTTACATACAATGACCCGGTTGCTACTAGTGTGAGGTCGTTGACACAGTGATCAACACGATTGCCTCAAAAAAAGCGCAGTCGGATTTCTAATCCCGGCCGCCTCAATGATAACATTACTGACAATCTCTGACAGAATCGAAGCCTAGGTTCAGTTCTCCTTTTCGAAAGGGGCTAACCGCGATTAATTCTGAATGATTTTCAAATTATACGAGCTAATTCTGTATCAGTCTCTAGAACTACACAAACATTTGTGTAAATTTGGCCTTCTCAAACCATCTCAGTTAGTAATTCAGTTCTAGGGTTCAAATTTCTTAATAAGATCGAGTTTCGTTCTTGAAATATCAACAAATCTTTGATGTTCTACTAATTCTGAGCAGGAATTTATGAGTACACAAAGCCTCCCAGCAAATCAAGAAACTCATCGGAGACACCTGTTTCTCGCAGGAGTACGAAACACCTAATACTTGATGTATACCAGACAACATCCTACCCGTATGTTACCTTGACCAACAGTACATGTTTTATGGCGTAGTTTCCATTCACAGACTAATGCGTTATCTAACTAATCAGACGACATGCTTACGTGTGGCCTACTGCAGCTCTTACTTCAGGTTCACCCTCCTCTCTTTCTTCCCCTCTACATTCACTCCATTAATACGTCGGACATATCTCGAGCTTTGTTACGTTTTTTAACCCACAAAGTGCCCGTTCAATTGTGTGCATTGTCTGATAGCTGGTTCGCGTACAGTTCCACCATTAGGACCATGCATCGGTAACTTAACCGGCGAAATTATCCTCCTGTACTCTCGTTCCACTCACTCCCGCTTACTAGCTGTCGTTATTCGCTTCTTCCCTTTGTCTATTGCTGATAAGCAATATTGTATGATAGCTGGTGAAAGTGTGCAAGTATGGTCAAGTAGAGACGACAGACGAACAACTGAGATGTGCTCATTTACGTGTGTTTTTAAATTCAATGCGTACTCTCGTATCCAATCATACTCAGCTTGCATCCCTTTCCCTAACTCGCCCAAGCAGTTAACCAACCAACTAACATCTCACCCCAAGAAGCCAACTCACTCAGTTTATCCGAATGTCATCAAAATCTTATGCCAAAAGAATCCATTGTGTTATTCTCCATTTATGCACATACATATGCATACATTCTCATGTCTAGTTGCTGCTAGTAGTGGTTATAACTAGGTCAGCCCGGTTAGTATGCCACACCCTGTAGACTCAACAGTTCCACCACTCATTTGTACCCTCGCTTCACAATGTTGTCGTTTTTACAGTCTCTCTCCACCCCGGAAGCGGCGTTCGCCTTGTGGGCCAAACAGCGATTCCATATTTTCCCAAACGAATTGACATACTAACGTCTTGGTTCCATCTTGGATTAGATGAACGTGTAAATTTGGAGATATAGGTGGACAATGAACGACAGTCATCACTGTATCTACAGCCTGTTTTTAGGGGATAGTTGTCGGTGTGTATCCGCGTTTGTCGATAGGTGAACATGAATGTGTCACTATTGTTTTCGCTACCGGTATGTTTGCATGCAGGTCCGTAGGAAGCAAACGCCAGAAACCTAAGGAGATACGAGTATGAGGTCCACCTTCTGTAGACTGTAACGTGGCAATGTATATATGGATGGAAGTAAAGTATGTGACCAGTGTCTATGTGAAGGGCGACGACAGTAACATGCATACACACACGAGTAACGATTCGCCGCACAGGTGAAACAGACAGGTGTTGTGTTCGGCAACTATGGTTACCTGGTTTTCTACAGCTCGCCCAAAGCTTTGTTCGTGTTGCTCACATCATTCGCATGGAGCTGCTACAGCTGTTGCTACTACTACTACTGGTGGTGGTGGTGACGGTTACATCGATGATGAAGTTCTTATTGGATTCTGCTTGAGCAACTGACCTGATACCTCACACCACTACCTCCCTTCTGAAACCGCACTTAGTCCCATACAGAACAGGATATACTCTTGTAGTCCGGGTCAGTATTTTTGTGACAGTAGCTTTAGTACACGGTTCTTTTAACCTAACACTTCCGGTCTTACCAATCGTATTGCCATCTTTGTCTTTCCAGTACACACTTTCTGAGCTGGTCTGGGGCGAGTTGTTCGTTCAAGATGTCAAACACCAGGCTCACCCATACACACATGCGTATACATAGCCATGTGTACAGTTACCATGGTGAGGGTTCTGTTGGAAGACACGAAGATAAGGGACCGCCACTGACTTGGTGATTTGATGTTATGGACTAACCGCGAGCAACATAGCCTGTTCACATATGTTTGCTGGTCATGATGAATTTGTTGGTAAGTCGGTTTAGTTGAGCAAGAGAAGAAAAGTTGTAAGCAAGCCGGGTGTAACTGTGCTGTGTGTGTGTGTGTGTGTGTGTGTGTGTGTGTGTGTGGATGCGAACGAACGAAGTTGACAAGTGCTGAGACAGATGCGGCAGAACCAGCGAACACATTCACATTTTGCTTGCCATCCATAACATATCCTGCTAGTCGTGTACAAGCGAATTATGGAACTGAATCGTTGCATTGGGACTTGATTCTCTGGAATTTCACAATCCAGGCGCTGTTTTGTCCTCGTAGATAATAACCAGGTAGGCAGATAGTCGGAATGCTGTTAGAGCGGCCAGCTTTCGTAATATGAGCCAGACTCTCATACGTGCCGTCACTAATCTGATTACCAAGATAAGTCACGGGAGAAATGCATAACAGCGCATGTGTGCTTTAAGTGTTAATCTAGCAGAAATGTCAATCGGAAAACCGCTAAGAGCGAACAACGAGCAAATAGTAGAGAGTTAAGTGTGTTTGAATTGTTCGACTGTAACATTTAGGAATTTGGGCGTGAGGAAGAAGCAGAAACAGACCGAGACAATTAAGAAATAAAAGATTTGTATGGCCACAAAAGATTATGACAAAAAGTTTGAGGTAGGCGTCAGGGTGTTTGGAAAGAATAAACTTGGCCATTTTTGTACGGGGACCGACATTACACTTGACAATGTTCACTGATATGTACATGAGTAGTTGGGTGACATAACAGACGCCACTCGTGTTCGGTCGCAGCTTCTGCGCCCCGATTGGCTCTTGTGCCAGCTTTTTTGTAACAAGGAACATCATGTTCAGGATTCAATCTTGTTAGAGCTAACTGTGCTCAGAATTTAAACTCTCGTCCGCACTATTATTGATTAATCACATTCACCAGTGAACCCAAAACCTCATATTAGGGAACACCAAAGTCTCTTTTCTGGACAGAAAAACACATTCATTTGTGAGTGACGTTAAGGCTTCTGGATCAAGTTAACAAGACAGTTACTGCATCAGCCGTGGGAACGTTCGGCCAGCCTGAATAATGGTCACAAGCCTTGTTTGAGTTTTTAAATGTGATAATTCGTTCCACCAATAAAAATCGTAATTATCACTCAGAACCATAAATGAATTAACCAGTCTGTTGGAACCAGGTATTTGAATGTGAAGCTGCAGTGAATTGTGGGTGGTGTTCAAATTGTGACACTCAGAGTACCAGATCACTCATTAGTAGTATACCTTTGTCAGTATACCTTTGCCAGCTAGTCATCTGGGGGAGGACCAAAACCTCCAGACTGACAGGTTTTGAACATGTTCCACGTCACCTAGATTACTTGCCTAATCGCAAGCTCTGGTCACATGACGGTATATACTAACTTCAGTTCGCAGCAGAGCTATCCGGTCCGCCACCCCAATATAAAATAATAACGATGATTTGTAACTATTGTGTGTAGGTTCAAACCTTAATACATCAAGAACAGCTCGCGAACCCGACTGACTGGTGCTTATATTGATGACGTTCCGTACATAGTCTTGACCAGCATCTCGGCTAATACTGAGAACCGTTTGTGTGACAAACGGTATTAGGTACCACACCGATTTGACTCGTTCACAAATCAGGGGCTTGAGTGCTAGTTTAATAAACTACGTGCGATATTTAGAGCTCGTAGCGTTAGTTTGATTCCTTCTTGGGGTTCAGTATGAGGATAGAACAGAAATTAAACAGAAGGAGGAGCACTTTGAATTTCTGAAAATGGGAAAAAAATTCTTATCTGATAACCAGTTTGGTGTTGATAAGATGACACGGTTGCACCATCCTCAACCATCTCACGGTTGGCGGCATCCGATTCGGATTAGCCTGTCACCGTGACCGAAGCCAAAGGACGCCTGCGCTTAGCCATCACTGTATTTGGCTTACGCTGCACCAATTGCAGTTCCACTAACACACCACACATCCAGTACAAACCCGAAGGAATAAGACTGGGAGGTGTGCCAGTGGGGCCTTTGTGTCCAGCCGGCCAATGCTGGTTAGCCACTTGATTGGCTAATAAGGAAAGGAACCTCCTATCTCTTGAAAACTAAACAGAGAGAGGCTACAGTGACGAGATATAAACTAGGAAGAAAGATTTTTGAAGTGTAATACAAGAAGCATTGCAGTATAGGAGGGCAGGTTAGTGCATCCCAGAGAAGATAAGGATGAAAAGCAAAGTTCTCATTGAACTACGAAAAGCCAGACAGACCACTCATTATACAATACACCAACAAAGCCGAAGAAAAGAATGGGTAGAAGACCACAGACACTCAAGCTTCTGAAAAGAAGAGCGGATTAATTGTCAATGAGCAGGATGTTGGCCGATGCAGTCATTAACAGAAGTAGAATGGATATACTGATATGACCTACCTGAGCCTAGCGTACTCGCCGCCTCTTCGCCGACGGGGTGCTATGAGTACGTTGGTGACCTACTAGCCCCAAACGGCCAGCGCATTCGCGGCCGCACACATCGTAACGCCGTATAGTCACGTCACCGCGACCTATTGCACTAATGTTTCCCTTGCGTACCGCACGCTTCCGCTCGCGATCGCGCAATAGTTGCTCGTTGAACCTTCAGGCGCCCGCCCGAACCGTATTCGTCCAAGCCGTCCGCTTCAGCGCCAAATCTTCCCAACCATCTCACTGGGGCTTGAACAAGCATGTTCCGGATTATGCTGAATAACGTTTAGGCTTCAGCGTCCGCGTGAAATGAGGCTGATGTTGAAATTACTTAAAAGAAGATACGATGGCAATGATACCATGCTCGTGAAGCCAAGAGGGCAGAACTGTGGGGAATTTTGTGAATAACTGATTCAACTGACTGCAACCCGTCGCACATCCGTTGATACGGCATCCGAACTTTGTCCAGAAGAAGAGTGCAGACCTGTTCTGGATGGTACAAAGCCGGTAGCGGACAAACGGATGTATGCCTGACCGTTGTCCACCAACAATTTAAATCGTCTTTCCTGAAGAAAAGTCGAAATGTAGTCTCAACAAGCATCGAATTAAAAGAACGTGGTTAGGGTTTTAAAACAAACCGTATATCTCCAGCACTGTTTGAAAACGATATGTATTTAGCTCTAGTCTTGTCTGAGATCGACGGCAACAACCAGGAGGATAAAGGAAAAAAGTTGAAGTAGGCTCCTGTTCACTAAGCGGCATTAAGAGAACACCAAAGCAAAAAATGCGTGAAAACTTCGAGTACGTTAAACAACACACGAAAGGGTTCAAACGAAACGAACTCGAAGGGTAAAATAATAGACAGGTCGTTAGGAAAGAGTCAAGTAGTTGTTGCGTACAACTAGTTAAACAATTGAGGAAAGTGACAATGAGTTCGTATCAGGCCTTCTATAGCGAGTATACGCAAAAGCACACGTAAGGTGCAAGCAAACGAGAAGACACGGTTGCCGTCAGTGTCATTAAAGAAACCTCAGGATCATTGGTTACTGCAAACCGCAAGGAAAGGCAAGTTACTATACGAATGGATATTAAAAGGGTTGACTGAACTGTCAATAATTTGTTCATCAACATAAACCGAATGGTTGAAATGACCATGATTTTAGAGTAGACTCAATTGCGAAAAATCTGGACTTCGGCTTGATTCGACCGTGGGATAGAGACAGCATGCATAGAAATGGTAAGTACCATTGAGCCACAAAGTCACGGCGGAAGCTCAGCACTTTCCTATCGGGACTCAGTTATCCACCCAAACCACTGCAAGATGGAATCCACCAAATGATCTAGGACACTGAATATCCAAGCATGGTTTCTGTCTTAATTCTTACTGGAACCCACCAACGTCACCAGTGAACATGAAAAGTACACTATGGATACTAGGATGTTCGAGTGGCGTCATGCTTACGTTCGACTTTGCTTCACTTTACAAGCGTAGTCCGCACAAGCTGACTTAACTGTCACATGAATTACATTTGGGAGGCGTGGCTATCCGCATTGCATTGCATGATGGTTGTTTTCAGTCGAATCTTTATTAACAATCTGTACTTTAACGAGAGAGTTAATTTTAAAGGATTTCATTTTGAACAACTTTCACTATGTACATACCAGAAAAAGAGCATGACTGAAGATTCGTCATCTCCCGCCACCCTGTGTTTCAGTGCCCAACCGCCCGTTTTTTATTACCGGGTTGGAAACTTCGTCGGACACATCGGTGACTGAGGGAACCGTAAAACTTGACGACACACAAACGTAATAAAGTTTAGTCCACATGTAGCAGTTCGACGTTGGTATCGTGAGACGATATACACAAACCGAGGTTCACACTCCCTGACCCTATTTTGCCCGGTTTGTGATTCAGTTTATTAAAGCACTACTGGTTGTTAAAGTATGAGTGGAAAATAAAGCAGACGGGGAGTAGAAACAGAGGATGATAGTGTTGATTTGGGTGATGATGATAATGATGATACGGTCGCGTTGGTCTGTTAATCCGGTTGCTGTGTGGCCTCGTTTGAACGACCAATGCCGTACTTCATGTAAACAGTTCAAGAGGGATAGTGTGACGGTGTGTTGTTCGATATGTATATATAAATATGTCTGTGTGTGTGTGTGTGTTCATGTGGTCGCCTATATATGGACTGAACTGTCCTTTTCAATGTAAAAATTTCCCGCAATACCGATGGAAACACACGCACAGTCAAAGCTACTATGACCAAACGTAGTATAAACAAATATCGGTTTATGCTCTTGTACCCGTACGAGCTAGGCATTAGGACAAGACTGTGCGAGTTTATTTGACCAGATGTTCGCTTTTTATTCATATACGGCCGTTCGATTGGACTACGAACTGGACGAGCAATGTCCGATACTTAGACAATTCAGGCTGAAAGTGTTCATTTTATCTAATGTGGTCGCCAGTGAATCTAAAACCCACATGAATCACAATAAATTTTCTGTCCTGCAATGAAGTGGGGTTCACATGGGTTTGACTAACGTACAACGTAGGAAAAGACTGCGAACGGTCTACAACTTTGTATGCCTTATTTAATAACAGGCAGCGATTTGTATTAAGAGACTGTGTCCTTTTTAGGTGGGAATTCTAGGTTTATGTAAATACGTCATCTGAACGGTCTTAAAAATTACCCGTTCATATAATGTAGTCCATCTCTGAAACTTGAAGGATATGGACTCAATGCTCAGTGCTCCCCCATTCCAGGCATTCCACCGTGGAACTGGAGGGATTCGGAGTTCATAGTGAAGTCACCATAGTGCACCTGGAATATTCACTAGTGACCTGTTCGGTTGGGTCCGAAGATAAGTGTCATTTGGTATGTATCAGTCATTGTAAATAGAGTGGTTCACATTGGGACAATACCTGGGTACGTCTGTTTTCGTTCTTGAATGTTGACGAAGTTAGGACCAACTAATGCACTGAACAGACAAGTGCCTCAGCGTGATCTTCGTGTTTTTGAAATCCAGCGTGCACTTCCAGAAAATGTAATTTAGCATAGCGGTTACAATTCTTTTCTACAGGCAAACATGGTAACTTATTGGTTCAGTGACCAATTCACTACGTTCGCGTACTTGGGTCAGGTAGTTCGAAGACCTTAGGGTACGGTGACTACGCGCATGCAACTGTCAAGTCACATGATGCCCCTCGTTACAGTGTGCTTTGAAAAGAATGATTCTTCTGGTGGAGACCCGAATTCGATCGATCGGTGACTGTAAAGCCGTTCACCGATAACCAGCCAATGGCGTAGTGGCAGAGATGTAAACAAGCACAATCCCAAAAGATGAAAATATGCATTCTATTCACTGATGGCAAGCAATGAATGATGCAACGGAAAGCTACACGATCACCATGTTTTGACGAACAGTACAAATACAAGCATGTTTCCTTGGGTAGATTTTGATCGGAACCCACAGTTTGGATAGCCACGTAATACCTTTTTCTTTAAACCAGTGGAAATTATTTGCAAATAGTTGCAGAGTCCGTCAGAATCGAGCACAAGAAAACCACCTTTTAAGCGTACTCGAATGATTTATCATTACACAAGGTTGCCACGTCATTTTAACGCCTTAGACTACTGTCTCATGCCATTGAGGTTTAGGTGGGGCCAGAAGGTTATAAAACCGTCTGACAGATTAACAGAATTCCTCTTGTTAAGAAAACGAGACAGCAGACAGAAAAGACGTTTAAGAGACAGAAAACTTGAAAATCGATGACTCAACTGCGAGTTATTTTTACTGTGTTCCTCATACTAAATGGTCTGTGGGCCAGTGCAGACTTGAAGTATACCAGCAAGAATTATTCACGAATTGTGATCTTACAAGTGAGGTGGGTATGCTGACCAGAAATGAGTGTAAATTTTTACTTCAGTATATGTCATCCTTCTGGCAGGGTCCATGATTCTGGTGTATGACGTACGCATACCGGATGATCAGCAACTACAAAGCTAGCCATATGCTCCTGGTAAAGTTCGACCAACGAACACATTAATGTTACAGCCCACATTGTTGGGCGTGTAGAAGCTGGAACTTTTGGGGTTTTAAAAAATGGGCACGGCTGTGTCTGAGAAGCGGAGAACGACAGAATAATTAATCAGACTTCAACCTTCTTGGGGTTACACATAGTCGTTTGTGAAGAGTCCACGGGTTGAATGAGTTCGCAAACCGTATAGTAGATGGTTGACTTAATATTGGGTTAACCGTCGAACACAAGATCCGGTGCTTCTTTATACTAACCTGTCCCTCTGTAAAATTCACCCACGTATCTTAGGTAGCGCTACAGTCTATAAGTCTGACTTCAATGACGACTTTGCCGTGTGTTTACGTTACAAATTTTTATAAGTTTCTCATTCATTATACTTGGTGGTATGTATCAGAATCCCAAAAGCCAGATCAAGATAGCAGCCTTGCGGATAATCACTCCACAGTAGTAGAAGCGTATGAACTCAAAGACAGCCGTGCGTCTGCTTACATCGTGGAAGGAGAAACGAGCTGAGCTGTGCGGTCTCCTCGAACAACTTGATGGGTAAAAACAGGAGGATTCAACATATCAGTGATGATAGGCAACTAACGGAAGAATTCGGCAAATTCAAGGCCACAGTAATATGTAATCGGACTAACTGGTTGAAGTATGTATATCGAAAGAATAAAGCGATATACGATACAGTAATCTGAAATCCACCTGAATATTATACCTTGGTGGCCATGGCCTGTTTAGGTAACTCTGGTCTTCCCTTTTTGGGAACATCTTATAACCAGCAATCAGATGAGGACTGGTAACTGGAGATTTCGGGAAAGCCATGTATACTCTAACGAAAATGAGCGTGTAGTACTTAACAAGATTGCCGTCATTGTTGATCCCATCAGTGCTACACCATTAATTTGCGAGTGCGCTTATTAATTCAGTTTGGTGATAGTATGGTCAACTGATATTGCCTCCGTAACCAACTATCCACAAAGATGTGTCCTATAAATTCAAACCAAGCGAGCCTGATGCTGGATTGACCCGATATTCTTCATCTTCTCGTATGCTGCTTCTCCCAAGCCTTCACATTTTGCTAGTTTATCGTACAGTTCAAAAAATTGAGTTCACTCTCTCACAACCGTCATTTGCTTGTGAAGCTCAAAATAGACAATCTATCAACATGTCACTTGTTATCACAGTCTAATTCTGTAACTTTTTTTCTTGCTTGATTGGAATTAATCTAGGTGAAAGCTTTTATCTTAGCTTTTAAGAGATGTGTGACACTTGAGTGACATCTGCCTTATGATCATCTGGGGTCTCTGATGTACTTGAATCGCCCGTTTCGTCACTACACGGTTTTATTTCTTCAGGACATGCCATGTGTATGGTTGTAACCAATATCGATGAAATGCGAGCTAATCACCGTGACATAAAAACGTAGCCATCCCTTGATCTAGGCTACTGCAGCAAGCCACAAAAGTTAAACTGGTATCTGTCAATGTATTTTGCTTTCAGACAGAGAACTGACCAGAAACTAAACATTGCCTGCTTGTTTGTTACTTCCGCGAGCGACTGATCCGCCGGTATGCTGGGTTTTAGAATTTAACTTCTTGAGTTTTCCCATTAGTCTGAACTAAAACTGGCGAATGCAATATAAAATCTCTTCGATGACCTACTTTCATTGCTCTGATCATTAACTGAGCAATACTGTGAGGTGAAACGGAAGTCGATCGTCTTGGGATGTAACGGACACAGATATACGCAGAGCTTATTTCTAACAGCACCCAGATATTGCAAACCCTTTGGCTCAACATCACGAATGTTTGTCACTTTATCTAGTGATAAAACAGACACAGTAATATATACGCATTCGCTGGCGTTCAGGCCAGTAGTCAGATGTAATGAGAAGAAATCAAAACGACCAGAGCTAGAGTCATTTGATTTAGAGAACTGACTTGGCGGACCAATGAAACAAAAATATTGATTCGAAACCCTTGGACGATATTCAGTTGGAGCTCAGCAGTAACTGGCTATGAGAAGTTGTTTGAAAATGCTAATTCAGTAGAATACTAGCTGTTATAGCCAAATCCTGCTGAACATGAACGTGAATAACTGATAAGAACAGCAGTAAGTGAATAATGTGAATAGAAGCCTCTTCCAAGTGCCCGCCGAACTGTGAGCGACAAGAACCAATGAAAACACGGACAAGACAGACTCCGGATAGGCACTGTATTTAGCCACCGGACGCTTTTTAAATTAACACGATAAACTGGTCGGTATTTATAGAAAATCACTGACTTTATGGCCGCATGCTCACTAGAGAAAATATTTGAAACCCACGCTGACCAATATCTCATCATTGGTTTGAAGTGTCCGAATTCTGACAGCAGAATCGTTTTCTTCAGGTCAAGTTTAACCTAACCCTAGCAATAGCATGATTTTATAATTATTGAGCAGTATTGCAGCTTCGTCAATTTTTGAAGCGATCTATTTGTGAAAAAACCAAGCCACGGCTGTATTCGAATCAGGGAAAGGCATCACATTTCCTTGTGCAGCATATGTCTTACCAGCTACAATACAAAGCCTCATCGGGAACTCGGAAACATCACGCTCAGACCCCACTTCTCAACCAACCCACAGTGTTATGAGTTCTGAATCAACGAGAAGACATGAGTATCCGGAAATCCATTGAGACATTATTGAAAGAACACTTGCTTGTCACATTGACGTTGACCGATAACACTATCCAGGGTGGAATAACGACACAAGACCGAAGCGTCAGGAACTAGACGGACTAATTTTCACACTAGCTCCAAAGTTAATCTATCTTCAAAAGCTGGGTTCCTGAACGTGATTGTGGAATGACAACCTGTAATGTCAAGAAGACATGATGGAAAGTCACGGACGAAGTAACCCGGGCGAAACTGATCAGGAGCTGAATTGTTTCGAGATAGAATAATGCTGCGGTCAAGAGTATGGAAAAACTTAAGGCAAGGTGGCCGAGGAACTTGTCGCATCCGTAAACATTCATAGTGGACTGTTTAGCAGTATACCTTGCACATCACTTCATGGGCAAACGTCGAGAATTACGGTTAACCCCCGTTTCCAACCAGGTTATAAATTGTCGTACTGTCAACAATCCACATAAACCAATTCGTACATCGGCACTTCCGTTGCTTTAATCAAACCGTGCTGGGCACCCTTAATTAACCTCAATATTGTAAACTGGGAGCAGCGTATAAGCCAGCGAGTTGACAAAAGGTACGTACTGTCTTAACTTCGTAAGTCATAACATCTCATTGATAGTGTATGTGCGCTTAACAAGAGCACCGTAGGAATGGTATCGTATCTTCCATTCGAGTGTTGGTTCATAAGGCATTTCTGTCAACTATTCGTTCACAAGGAGCTTAGTTAGACAAAAGTCGGAATAATGTTGAGCACATCGAGCCAACCTTGCACACAGGTTTACAAATGTTACACCTAATGAGACGTGTTCACTAGCGTAGTATCTTGAGGATCTTGTTCCTTCTTTAGCGTCAATATGAGCATCAGATCTTTTGTACATACCTATGAACGGGCGAACGGAAAGACAGTTGGATATCATGAAAGCACCACTTATGCCTCGGAGGTCGGTTTAATATTGTTCTTAGTGCACCCATATTTCCTCACGCAGTTATCATGGTATCCCTGTCACGTAGACATACCGCCACTGCCTACTATCGTTTGGCGCATTATAAACAGTGAAATTGGGGATGGTTTGAGGAAATCATCATGTTTTAACGCGATTTTTTGACCTCGAAAAGCGTACCTCCTGTTACAGACATGAGTCATTTGCCCGGTACTGGAACTACACGGTTCTAAAAGAAGCGGTTTACTAATACGGTGTATGTTTACAGATGGTTTCGTACTAAGGATTCCCAGTTCAATTCGGTATGCTCAACAAACGGACCACAGGTTGGACGATATTGCAAAAATCCGTCAGCATTATCAGCACCATAGACAAAAATATATCACATCGTGGATTCCACAACTGTTGTAAAGTCGCAACGAGATAAACAGGCTTCAGCTGGAAAGTGGAAGAAGAGAATGGATCTAACAACCACAATCAACTATAATCGAACTGAAATTTACATCAAGATTTTTATATCTGACTTACAGAAAACTGGGTCGTAAGCAAAAACGGGGTGTCATCCACAGAACAGCTATCTTGTGGTCTACCCTGTTACGCGTCATTTATTCGTTACATCCTCTAAGGCAGCAATCGATCAGCCGACAATACAGATGCAAAGTAGATTGTTGAGGATAAGCAGAGTGTGAGACCAAATGAAAAAATTGTTTACTGCTCGAGTAAAACTTACACGTTCAAACTTTATAAGTACATCCAAGTTGTTAACACAGTAACAAAACAGTACAGAGTGATACATGCAGTAACAATGCAAACTGAGTTGTGACTGTTGAAACTTGGCTTTCCATCACTCGAACGATGTAATCAGATAGCCTTCGTGATGAACAACAACAGAATTATTTCCTTGTTTTTCCAACTTTTGAAGTGTGTATTTCCTAAGCATTATTGACCAACAATAGGGCATTATAATTTCTCCAGGCGTTTTCGATGTTTCACATGATAAACCGTACTCATTTGCTTCAAAGGTTTTTCAAACTGAATCAGTGACATTCTAGAACCGGGTTCACGCTGAATGGATGGGATATGAATTCATAGCATACTTTCATACGTGTACAGGTTTGACCTTGAGCTTTCACTACTAAACCGGCTGGTCATGTAATCAACCGTTCAAATCTGGGGAACAGCTGTGCTGGTACAGACAATACATTCCACCTAACAAATTCATCTCAATAGATAACCCACCGTTGGTTTAATTTTTGTCAGTTCCACCAATTTCTGTCTTGACATTAGATTGTGGATGGAGTCATACAGGCTTCCTGATAGTGCCCGTATAAATGTGAAAACAAAATCCACTCGATCTCATTTTATGTGTGTGTGTGTGTGTGAACAACTTTGTGACGTATAAATCAGCTGGTGATTGACCCATCAATTTCATCGTCAACTTCCGACTAAATAGAAAATCCAATTGAAAATATGGTGTAAGGTTTTCAGAGTTCGGCTCTTATTTTCACTTCACTGAATCAGTTCTGAAGAGTCTGATGACAGTCCGGAATTACATAATTGTAGGCGGAAGTCGGACTGACTTTAGCGAAAGGGAAATTGTTCGGTATAATTCTCCCTCGCTGCAGACCATCCTAGACCCGCCTATTTTGAGTTATTTGCTCTGACAGGCTGATTGACCCTGCTCGGATTCTTATTGTATGTTTGTCAACAGGCACATCTATGTGGGTGCCACACCCATGTGTGAGGAAAACTGTTCATATACCAGCATTATTAAGATACGAGTCTGTGCTTGAATAGAAGTAGACCAGTGTGGCTGAATAAATTTTCACATAGTGGGATTTGATAGAGACAGTACCGACTTCTTGTTGTAGTTGAATCTACGCCGGGTCGTTTTTCTTCTTATTCATGCATTTATTGTAATCAGTATGAAAAGGAGTACAGAAAACAACCTATCAGTCGTCTCCTTTCGAAGATCCTACAATTAATGACTTCTTGACTGGTTGCAATTTGTTAAATATTCCCTTAAAAATTATTTAAAGTAGAACAGCGGACAGCAACAGTTGTAGAATATTGGAGAACAAAAAATTCTTAGTGATAAAAAAAGGAACGAGGTCTAAGGTGATCCGATAACAAACAACCCAAAATTCTTTACGGTGATAAGCACAAACAAGGCAGGTTTAGGATAATCAGTGTTAATTGCGTTGGGTAGAAGGCAAGCGAACAAGTTGTCTTGTGAGTTGCGAACTTGAGCCTAGTCATGACAATCCCAAGGTATGAACGAAACGTCTTTAAACTTGTAAATCTAGGTGGCGTAGCTGGATTGCTATCGCTTGAACTATAGTTAAGATGTCCTATTGGACCACTCGCCATGTGTTAGGTGGAGCACAGTGGACGACATTAGACGTCTCTTCCCTATCTGTGGATCGGTCGTAATTAACTGGTTGGACCAAGATGGAGATGATGCGTTTGTTCCGCAGCGGAGGCTTGCCTCGCAGTGTTTACAAATTCTACCTGACAAACCATTGTAATGTGGCTTATATAGGCCAAACCGCAGCAACAGTCGGATGAATAGATCAAGAATGGGGTAGCGTTGTTAGAAATATTTTTCTGGATGAGTGGTACCGTTTGTTTTCAGTAGAATGCCACAGCAGGACTTGCAACATATGTGCTGCTGGTCGCACCAGTCGTTTAGCGAGTTAGTAGTTCCGCCGGTGTATCCCTTTTTCAGACTTAGTGGTATGCAGACTTCTCATCAACAGTGTCAGCTGAGGCTTACAATACTCTCTCCTGCACGTTTCACCTAATGCAGTTATCAATGGAAGTATTTTAATGTGATCATTCGGCTTTATTGAAAAAAGCTGCACTCGTTGGACAGACTACAGTTGCGTACGTTGTTCAACTGATTGTGCAATGATTGTGTATAGTGTGTATAGTGTAAACTGGACATCACTCATAACTGATAGTGGTTTTCATATTCACACAGTGTCCAGTCAGTCGCCTCCGAAAAGAAGCCCTGGGCTGGATATTCACTCACTGTTAACGCTTGTCGGTATCATTTGCCCGTGGAATATGAGAAAGTATCATCCCATTCTCTTTAAACCGCCAAGATAACTGTGTGACAATCGTGTATGCCAGGGACGTGCAGTATTGAGTTCATGTTTTGTTCCGAGTTCAGCTGTTCAAAAAAGCCAGACGACTGCAGAAACACACTATTAAACAGACTGTTCAGCTGATTAAACCATGTAATTCACATAGTTCAGTAAATGGAAACCAACCAAAGGGGATGGATGTGCTGAAAATTCGTTGGCTATTCGCCTATTGCTGTGCTACAAGCTGCTCCAATATCCACGTTGTTCTTTAAGCCAAACGAATTGGAGGACTGATTACTAAATGTTGCGGGATCCGTCTGACCTCAAACTTGCACACGGTTTGCCAGTGCATAAGTAGTAGATTCGAACAGGTTTTCATGTTTATAAATGGACAAATCACCTGTTTTGACGGTTGTAGTTCTTCCATTTCACGGGCACTGCAAACCTATATCTCACCATAGCTAAATAGCATACCTTCAGTTATGTTTCACTATATACGCTTTAATCGTCTCAACAAGTGATTTAATTGTTTCGAAGTCTTCCTGATAATTCACCGAATCCGGTTGGTAGACCGACTCACAGGTTCTGGGTCATGACTTATGGTAAACCATTTCATACTGACAGGCAAAGTTTGCTAGATGCAATTTCTATGTTAACGTGTGCTACCCATTTGCAACAATGTTTCCTGGGTTTATTTGAGAGAACTGCAATTGTGTGGCGACCGTTAATTCGTTTTGAAACATGTTCTTATGGTGAGTGGTTGGTGTACATGGCTTTCCAGCGTAAAACACACATTTTGATGAGTCATCATTCAAGTTGCCTCTTTTTGCTGACGCGGCCATTCTTACTTACGTTGCATCGCTGAGTAAGATCAAGCTGTTAATTATGTGTATCACTGACAAGTAATCGTTTGTAAGACATGCAGTTTTCAGTTCATGTTTACCTAGGCTTCTGATTAGTCCGAGGATTTTCGATCAGGCTCCTTCCTACGAACCCATCACCAGTGTGTTCGCAGGCCCTTTCAAACGTGATTCGAATTAATAATCTATGCAATGCTAACCAAAGTTTTCATTTAGTTAACCTGAGCAGCTCTCAGGGGAGGCGGCAGAAAATGTCAGCAAGTAACAGAATTCTCATCACAAACACCACATTCGCCCGTGATTGGTGTAACGCGCAACCGAAACCAGCGAGCGCGGACGAATTGAATTTGGGTTGTGTAACGGGGCGTGTTGCTGTGTTGTCGGTGCCGTTTTGGTTTGCGTTTGTGTAAGTCGTGTGCACGGCTTACTGGGCCTTCGGCTCATGCTTGTTTGTATTGTTCCTCTTTTCAGGACTGCTGTTCGAACCCCTGCTTCGGAAAAAACACTGTTTCCCGGTGCCTCCATATTGCTCAAGATTCGGGCCACAAGTGTCACGGACAGTCAGAGCGAAAGCGGCTGGCCTGCATGTTACAATTGGGACGCAGTCTACTATGATGCTGACCGCCTACCTAACCCCTAACCATGTTAACTATAATAACCACTTAAAATTTTTCTACAGAATTAGCCCAAAGCTTTAAGATTTGAACAAGGGTTGATTACTTTAAATGACTGTTTAAAGTGTAAGAGTGCTCCACTCCCCATGTCACTCACAGCATTTGTTTTGTACGAGACTGACTTTGAACATCCAGAATATCAGACAACTGTTAACATCTCAGTTACATTTTTGTAACCGGCAGCAGTGATACAAATGTACACTTTCAGTCAACCGGCCACCACCTTGTTAAACCTCTGTATTTTTCTGAGTCGAAAATAATATTTATTCCAGTTCTTCAACCCAAGCATTTAAAAGATCTATTTCCTAATCAGAACCTAAAAGCCGTATGTCTGAAACCATTTTGCGTACTATCATTAGGTAGAGATTACTATCCCGGTTGTTCCGTCAGTCCTTGTCTATCCTGAAGAGTACATCGTGAGCGGAAGCCGATAAATCATCACAGTGATTCCGAAGCTGAGCATCCTACCGTCGAGGGGTCAGCCGAGTGTGTTCGAATGCAAGTATGCTCTCGTTATTGTACACGCTTGACTTTTACGTGCATTATTCATTCGTTCGAAAAAATAGTAATCGTTTGGGAATCGAGAAGCGTTTGTATTGATCCGTTTTTTCATCTGAAAAGCGGAACGTATGACTTGTCACTGTGTTCGGTTAGTAAGAGGTGCTTTGTATCGTTTTGTGTACACTTTACAACCTGAATAATAGATAGTACTCATGTTCTCTAAATGAGTAACAGCAGAGATATTGATAATCAGAAATATTCGTGGCATGAGGAACAAAATTTGACCACATAATTATGGTTGGTTTAGGGTTGATATATAGCTGGAAGATGAAAAAATTAACAGGGCTGATATTTTCTAATTTAAAAAATTTGCACGTGAAACAGTGGACTGCTTGGCATGACGGATTTAACATGGTGTGCTCGACTCGTAAAGTCATTTTCAGCAGCGGTATCTCAGAAATTGATTAAAAACCCATGAATTGCAATCAACGGATATTTATTTAACGGTGTAAAAGCCCATTCACTACGCACACTACGCACTCACCTTCTATGTCACGTAAACGATTGTGTACCAGGTATTATTCTAATCAAAACTTCAGTCAGCTGGTTAAAACTAACCGAATGTCTGGCAACCACTTGTTCATGACTATCACCGACCTTGAGAGTTCCACTGAGTAAAGTGGATGGGTTTTGCTCACAAGGTGGTGCGGATTTAGTGCTTGTTAAAAACTCCATCCAACAGAATGGTGTGTCGTTGCCAGCATTCGTATTGGAATTATCCCTGTTTTATCTGTTTGTTCCATTGTTTTTTGGTGAAGTTGTTTTAACGACATTATTCATCATTGTTGCTGTAAACGGATGTTCAAACTACAGTACTGTGTGGTCATACTAGTGGCCGTTTGGGCACATATACATGCACTACTGAAGTTCCAACGGGACTCTCTTAAACAGGCTTCAGATAGAAGTAGTCAATAGACGTATCTCTTGTAAAGTGAACAATGTATCAAGTATTATCACATTAAGACAGTACTTTCGGATCAATCTCATATCTAGGACTCTACGTTTTTTTAGGACATCCACGCTAGTTACTTGGATAGCTGCCTAACTACAAATTCAAAAATGGCAATCCGTATGACCGACCTGAGTATGATTTACAAAACGGTGTGCGTTTGACTTACTGAACTTTGTAGGCCAGCTCAGGAAAACTGAGAACAGTTACACAACTTCTCACTGCTGCCTCCCCCCCAACTGTTGTGCACTGTGGATGATCTATGTTAAACACGTCTTACTGAAATCAAACTATAGCTGTATTCACCTAAAAGATGATAATCCAACGTTATTGTATAGACGGCTTTCATGGGATAATTGATAGTTCTTTCTTAAAAGCACGATGTTCACTTCTGGAGCTGTGAGGCTGAAGTGGCAACAACTAATCAATTAAGACCGTAAGTGAACATTTCGGTAAGGATATTGGTTTTTGGTCATGTACAAAGCAAGCAAAGTGTGGAATACCGGAAGCCATATACACAATGTAATGAGAAAGGTTAAACGAATGCTAATTAGCTGAATTTGTTTCACAACGGAATAATTGTAAAAAAAACCGCAAGAGATGATAATAATCAACAAGAATCGTGCTTAAAAACTACTACTTTGAGAAATGTGATAACATTAATGAGGGTTGAATTTCATTGAGAAAGGTCAGGGTTCTCGCCAAAAATTTCAACCTAGGACATCGAGATGAACAATGCAATCAGCATGGGTGATCTGAAACCTAGACATATTTTCATGTCAAATTATGAGGACTGGAACATGATTTTCATAACTTCACATTAAATGTCAGATCTAATTTTAATGAATGGGTAAGAACTATGTTCAAGCTATTTGAACCCAGAGGTGGGAAAAATAATCAGTTACCTAACCTAATCACAACGTGATTTTTGGTTATACTTTGTTGGGAATGGGGGAACCCATGGAATGTAATTGCTCATCGGAGTTTAACTTCGACTGTAATACATCGCTTTGTGCAAAATTGATAGGCGGGTTGTTTCGAATTTATGGGTCCTATTGTAGCGAAAAGCCGTTTGGTAAATCAAGGCCCAAGTCGCACATAACCACCACCAATTGTACACTCGTGTTTCTATAATGTAAACCTAGCTCATAACATAGCGAGGTTTTCATTTTAGCATCTTGCACATTCCACGTCAGTTCTGGTGGTTTGCCTGGCGTTGCTTAGTTAGGATTTCCCCTTCGTTTATCTCCCAATACACTGATTTTCCATTGACTGTTCTTTCGTTTTTTTATGTTGTTTGCCACTGATCCACCATGTGTATTGTGATACCGGAAGGTATTCCAGCGAATGATAGAACAACCGTTTCCGAATTGTTCGTCTATTGCAATGTGTACGCTTGTGTTCTACTTGAGCACACCTCCTACGTTTATGACACTGAAGTCATTAGTGAAAATACGGAGACTCATAGGGATCACCCAATTCATGTGTAACTCACAACTTGCTTGATATTAAGTGGGAAATCCACTGAAAGTGTATACCATAATGTAGTGTCCGAGACTCGAACAAATCTATGACAGTTCACATTTAACCACAGAACTTGGAAACTCGTGACAGTATCATGAGCAGATATGTTTAGAAGAAGATTGGAGGTCCAGTGACTAGGTTAAGTGAACATTCAGAAACGTGTTCCCAGACAACTTGGTGTGTTAGACTTCTATACAGAACCATATAAATACCTGTCCGATAGTGCATTTCTCCATTAAAAACCTTTGTGAAGAAGGTCTACACTATTAACTGCCAATCCCTGTTTTCTTTTTATCGCTTGGAATAGCCCTACTAGTCTCCTCAATAAAAAATCTCTTTCGTACTTGACGAGTACGTAATCAACGAACGCTATTATTTTCTACAAGGTGAATAGGTGGTAAGTCGACATAACTTTCACGCTTTAGTGGATTCTGTGTAGTTGCAACCATCACATCCCTGTCTTGGCCTTGGTCATAATCCTATTCTGTGTCTAGTCCATGAAACTAGTTTCAATCTATTAAAATGAGGTCATTTTATTCAACCAGTTTCTTAGCAGCATACACTATTGAGCATTTTTAAGTGATATGCGCCATGATTGTTATGTCTATTAATACTGCGGTTACCAGTATCAGGATTGCAAGTATGTTTGGCCCATTATCAGTCCTACTCGTTTGTCAACGATATGATCTAGTCGATTATTTGATTCTTTATATGCCTGGTCACATATATGTACATGCTGGAAAGAAAATGCGGCGAAGTAAGCTCTCTGCGACGGCGTTTTGGCACGTGACTTCAACGGCACAGTCTGTAAGTGTGTGTTCATCCGTTTCAATTAATTTCCCCCTTTATTTTCGGGCACATGAGGTTTCACCTCAGGAAGCACCTCTAGAAAAGAACCACTTCCGTCTAACAACAACCTCACTTTTGCGCTGGGCACCTTCCACGAAGAAACGTGACTGGCAGAACCATGCAGGGAACATCTTTTGGAACTTAAATTGGACTTAGTCCTCCCCCCCCCAAAGAGCAGGCAGTAAGACGGACACATTGAACCCAAATCAGCTTGACTACTTATTGACGTTGGGATATATCAGAAAAGTATATAACCACTACTGTAAACGTTCTTCAAACATCGATCTTGGAGATTTGATTCTGACTGTAGTTTGAAGCTTCTTAAACAATGTCAACTCACCAGCCGAAATGGTAGCTGGGACTTGTGAGTGATGGTTTTCAGGTATGATCTCTAAAAAATTGGGTGCTTAGTGAACACCACGAATTTCGTTTTGTAATCCGATCACTTGAAATTGTTAACTTAATTGGGATAGTTTTAATGTGAGACAAAGGTCCTTTCTTAGGAAAACCTAGGAAGCGGATCCCTATTGACTAATACTGTTGAAAAAACTGAGTCCCATGGACAGTTCGAACAAAGTAGCTAGAGTATGAAAACTGGTAGATACACGCATTTCGTATTAACCCACCAGTACCAAATTTGCAATAACATGGATGAGTTTTTTTATGACAAACAACTAGAGGGATGGATAATCAATAGACGAGTTAGGATAAGTCATTAATTCCAGGGAAGGGTCAAGTTCACGAACACTTGGTCCTGAACACAGAGAGCTGGTCTGAGTCGATTGATTACAGCTGCTTCAGCAAAACTTAAGCATCTCAGGTTAGACCGACGTAACAGGATTCTGAATGCAAAAGATGGCTCGATAGCTTGACCGTTGGCCAGGATGTGTCTAGCGGCTGAGGAAACTGGCTGTTCACGCGTTCCAGCATCATTGCCATTCTCCGGTAACACTGACTTCTGTACCCATTTAGGTAGATGTTCCTTCATTCTGATGCTCAAGCATCTCTTGGTTCTGTCTATGTAACTTTTTCTCGGCAGTTACGTACAAACTGGTAAACACAATGTGAAGTGTCACCGATAGGCTGATCACCTTTGATTGAAGGCAGTGGTAACTTCTGAGTCCGAGCGATTACACAGAGTTCAGATGCATTGAACGTTCGTCTAATTGAATTTCTCAATCGCTGTGTTGTTTGATGCATGATACAACAACCCTTAAAAGACAGTTCAACATAGGCCCTCTTTTTCTCTACTGTAGCCACTTCTTCGGGTGATACTCTTTGTCTACTCTGCCTATCTATGAACTTTCTGGGGTAACCATTTGATTGTGGGACAGAAGTAATCAGATCTAGTTCTTCCGCAACACTGTCATGAGTACAGATTCGTCTTTCTCTTGTGAACAGATTATTCACTAGTGTTCGTTTGCATTGAACGGATGTGAAGCTGTTAAAGTTTAGGTATTGGTCTGATCACGTGAGTTTCCTATAAACACTTCTAATCGGGCCACTTAGGATATGCAGACATGTCAGCCAGCCGTTGACCTCAAATTCACAAGTAACCTTCAGATTAAAATAACTATTTAGACTTTGCACCAGGTTATCTATCATCTGTTTAGATTGGGTGGAAATTAATGTCATCGACATAAAGCTTGTAATATGAAAAGTTTTCTATCTCCGTAGCTACGGAGCAATTGGCATGAAAAAGTCTGCTTATATGGGACATAGTGGACTTTCCACGGCTACTCTGTCTATTTGGTGGTAGGACTGCTAGAGAAGACGGAAAGTGACATCCTTAGTACGGAGTAGCAAAGCTTCTTTTAACACGTCGGTGGGCAGCGGCAATGGAATGTGACATTTCAACGAGCTCACAAATGTAGTCAGTCGTTTCGTACAGCGGAACATTTTTGAATAGTGACTGAACATCTACAGAGCACATCAGTTCGTTAGCAAGGTTGATTCTGTCCAGATCACTGATCAGTTCAAAAGAATCATTATTGGAGTATTTCTGAAAATGTTGTCTCAACGGGACTAGAATAGCGACTAGCCAGCATGCCAGATTATAGTAATGGGAGTTTGTCATTGTCAAAATTGGCCTAAGCTTCATGCCAGACTTGTGTCTTCGGTAGGGCTTAAAGCTGAGGTGTTGAAGATTCATATGGCTTATACGTTGCCTCGTTAATAATCCGCAGCTGCAAGAGCAGTCGAAGATGTGGTCCTACACGGAAACTTTGTTTGGTCATCCAGTATGGATAACACCTTCTGTACATACGCATCTTTGTCTAGACTGACGGCCCCAGTACCCTTATCAGGCTTAAGTATAACTGCATTTTTTGACTTACAAGCGTTGCCTCGTGATAGCACACTGGCTAGTAATTGGAGTCCTGATAAACCCATTAGCTTTGTCGGTGAACTCAGTCTTGAACCGACCTAGAGTGTCAGCAATAGTTGGTCAAAGATCAGATAACTGCTCACTAAGATTCTCAAACTGGGCTTCAACACAAATACGATCAGCCTTATATGATGGTATTTTACAGTCACGACCTAATGCTAATGCTTCCAGTTACAACGAATTCAACTGTAGTGAGGAATAGTTCAGCACGTACTTGCTGAGATGCAGCGGAATTGGTTCTTCACTGTGCTTCGTACGTGAACTCTGCAACCGAATAATGAAAGTCCTCTTTGTACGATCGATAATTTTCTTGCAAAATGGTGTAAAAATGATACGACAGTAAAGTGTCCAGTTTTCGACAACGGATAAAAGGCAACAATGTGTCTGATGCGAACCAGCTAGCCGTATTTGAGTAGTTTAATTGTGGACAGTCGCAATATGTCTGAGATTATTTTTGGTCACTTTCAGTTTGTTCTTCCCTAGGAGCCGGAAGAACCGGTAAGGATATCAACCATGCTGTGTGCACTCACTGAAGAAAGATATTAACACAAGTTCACGGGCACACACGACGCAGCAGTCTGCAGGTGAAAAAGTGAACTATATCACTGATCTTCAATAAGCCGTAGTCTTCCATCTCATGTCAACTTCATTAACAGGGCCCTAAGGCCGAATTATACACTGGCTATAGTGTTGTTTTGCTGGTCAAGACTAATTGGGTTTAACTCGTTATTTGGCTTTTGCCTCTGCCCGGATTGTTTGACCAAGTCCCAACCATCTAACAGTTATATTACTGATGAGTAGTCGGGGATTTGGTTTATTTTCAAGTTGACCATCACTCACATTTGATCGCAGCGTTCGCATTCAGATAGACTATCCAGCCAGCCTCTTTCGAAAAGAAGCACTAGACTCGAGTTTCGCTCTCATTAGAGCTCATCAGTAGTGCATATCCTTGCTGCACAATAACTGCACAATAACAAAGGCTGAATGATTTACAACCAAACATTCTGGCAGCCAGTTGCTATTTCTGCTAATTTGTTGTTCACAATATCTCATCCTTAATCGTTACGTGCTAACTTCGTAATTGTCGCCACAACTCTTAGACGGGGATCAATTTTTCGTGTGTTGTACTCTAAAGACCAATTTCTGTAAAACATGAAGGTTCAAAATTCAGTGATCAGCATAGATCACCTGCAATACCGGACCAACTGTCCATTTAACTGGCAGATATATTCACGATTCAGCACGTACAGCAATAAACTAGAGTGCCGTTAATCTCAAGCAGTAGAACAGGCTGGCTGACAGGTCGATCCCCCGGTCTACAAAATAGCCGTCCCAAGATCGGATGCTGTAATTCCAAATGGTGTTTCAGAACCTTCGACCGCATATTCACAGTGCATGAAGTGGCATTCATCGGACACTGCCAAACAGCTGTCAGAAGTGTAATAGGCCTGTGCATGGGGAAACTCATAGCACTTACTCATTTAAATACGTTGTATCGGTTGCCATAACGGAGCGCCTTTCGCTCATGTTCTCGCCAATTTAGTTTATCTAGCACAAGTGAGTAATTAATTGCAATGATATGTCACATATTCGCAGGTATTCACCAGAACTCACACCAACACATCATGCACGGGGAAGGGGTAGGGCTTAATGTAGGAAACAGCTTTATAGCCGAATCAAGCATCAGAGAATGGTAGTAAAAATTGCACACAATTCATTTAGATTGACACCTTCGGACGGTCAGGCTGTGGTTCACACGTACTAAACAACTCAAAGTTAGATGTCGTACTTTGCAGCCAACCAGACCGGGTAATGGTGAAACGCGACTGGGGGTGGACTTGTTTAATCTCACGACTCACCTATTCCTAAGAACTGAAGTATGAGAAACTGACCAGCGCCCATTTAACCAGTATCGATCGGAGTGCTCTTGCTTACAACTATTAAATGAATAAAGGGTAAGAATTGAGTGCGGTAGGCTAAGAAGAGCTGACAGTTAATAGCCCAATCTTCCCCTACGAATCTCTTTTCTGGACATCGAAGTACATTTACAAGCATACACATTTACAAACAGTTTTTCGCTGTCTATATGGGCTGTAAAATTGACAGAGTGAGTGCACAGACAAACTAATTTGGTCATAAAACCGACGAGTGAATGTCACTCATCGACCAAACCGCTAGTCAGTAATTCTATCTGTGTCTATTTTTCGATTAGTTACTTTTGTTATTCCAGACTGACAGTGGGATATCACTTCTGCACGAGTCCTTACAGAGAAACAGTAGTATGTGGTAATTAATTTAACAAGTGGAGTTGGATAGACATGCAGCTAAGCAAAATCAGACAAACTCCTAAGAGCTACCTACAAGTTGAATTTGAAGAGAGATACATGGAATACTTTGTTAACCTTCAAACAGGTTGATTTTAAAGGTCTGTCACCGTACAAAGTTTCCCAGAAGGGAAAAATGTAGTGTGAGTTTAAATTAGGGTTCTGTTACCCATTTTCAGATTTGAACTCACATGGGTCCGAGGAATTCAGGAAGTTGAATAATGAAACACTGGTGAGATAAACCGTTATCCATAGTTTTTCTACAGAGTTTATCCGCACACCAAGAGAATTAGAAAACTTTAATGAGTGAGCTGCCTGGCGTCAAATCAACCTCTTAACTTTGTAGACGTAAACAACAAAAGTTTTAAACATGTCTGATGGTACTTGTCAATTGAACTCGGGTAATTTTCCTTACGGCAACCTGTTTAGATGAATACAGTATACCTCATAGCCCTTGTGTAACCATTGGCGTCGCGAGAGTCGAAGTTTGCAGTTGTGCCAGTGGCTCTCAAAACTCGTTCTCAAACAAAAATCTCTACCAAAATCGTCCTTGTTTGAACTCGCCATGTAAAGACAGTTGATCTGGAAGTTGGGCGGACAGCGCACATACTACAAAACATAACTTCAGAAAGTACCAATTCAAAGGTGGCTTAGAACAAAGCGATCATTTGGTTGTAACGATTCGTTTGCCAACCTTATTGAAATTCCACCCCAATTTCGTTTATGGCAAACAATAATGGTGTATTTGATTCATAGGTTTGTATTGGGAACAGAACAACCGGTATGTTCCTTTAACTACTCCCTATCGGTACTGGTCAAAACCAAAATGTACCGGAAGGTTTATGAAGGTAAGGAAAGACGAGCGAGTCGTAAACAACAGGAAATGAGAAAAAACCGACTAGTCTACAGTCTTATTCTCGTCTAGTGCAAAAGTAGACTTAGGTAACCTCCAGATAGAAGAACAAATCTGACGACTTATTAGAACCGCCCAAAGAAGCATACAAAGGCTTGAGGTGTGGGTGGATATTCGCAGGTGACATGGACGAAGAAAACTGGTTTATAAGGTCCTTATGCAAAAGATGAAGAAAGCATTTTTCCCGGCAACTTAATGTACATGCGTGTCATTTATGAGAGGGGCTGAATAAAAAGGTGGAAGAAGCAATATTTATTCGGGCGCCGAGAAAATCACCAAATCATGTTTACAGCTGCTCCTCAAGGCTGTACTCAGACATCAGTGTCCATAGTTGGTGGGTGTAGTTTTGTACAAGTTACTCCTTTTTTCATAGTCAGACATGGAACACTGTTTCTGGCTACTACAAAATAAACTGTTTTGACTTACTTCAGCAGTATCTGTTTCAGCATATCACATGAAAGAGTAATAGGGGATTCCGGAAACGTCAACGCATATGCCTGTTTCCCACCACGTACGAGGGAATGAGCTCTTTTTTCTCGTTCTTACTGTTTTTCATGGCTTGACACATGGGTTCAAAAGGGTTTTCTGTAACCTCCACTTTCACACAAACTAGTATGATCATTAAAACCTTCCCAATTTCAATGTCGTACAGTGAACTTCTTAAACAACAGGACGCCAACTGTTTTATTCTGGAACCAGGTAACTTGAAGTGCAATGAAATAGTTCATCTCCCAAAACGGGCTCGACAGTGTACTGAAAACAACGACAGCTAGCAAAATTGTATTTTAACATTTAAAAGTGATGAATATACACTATAACAGTTAATACAGTCAGAATGTTCACTTGAACTCATCACAGAAAACGAATACTCAGGTTGTGTCTTGTTCTGAGCTAATAGAGGGTGGTTTAAATTGTGCAAAAAGCTGGATGAGGTTGTTTCTTGAACAGAACAAAAATGAAGTTTCCAACATATCAAAAAGACAAATGGACAGGCCATCACGTAGTATTAAGCGTTTATGTGGCCCGGATTGACTCACCTACACGAGTTAATCTAAGTAGGATACCACCATACATATAATCCCACTTAGGTGACAGAGAAGTGGATACTTCTCCAGTGTGCTCTCGATTTGTCGAAGTTCCCAGTCTCCATAAGCAATGAGGACGGAACAAGTCAGCACCATAGCTGGCAAGGTCCACCCATTACAATGATCGTAAAAACCAGGGTAATGTAGGGTCAATCACAACCACATGTCCTTCAAACGCATCGTCTTTCAGTGTCATCAATATGAAGTTCCTTTACTTCTTCGACTAACAGACGAATAAGAATAGAACGTTAAAGACGGTGGATCGTGGGAGGTCCGATGATCCTGGGGAACGACAAACAAAGACTGATCGTTTCTTCCTGAGTAGTACTCAACAGCGCCAATTCGGTATGAGATCATAATGGGCCATCAATTCGGAGCGCCTGTTCATCATCATGGAGTGTATGTCAATGTCTGTATCATGTAAAATATGTAAACTGTCGCCTATAAACTTTTTTCCAACTTCTTCTGACGTGACCTTCACTTTCCACTCACAGAAAAAACGCCCGTGTTTCTTAAAGTTACATAGTGTAAACATGTGTATGACAAACATTCTTTGAGTTACCAAGGGTTGAAAGAAATAACTACTAGCTCTGCGTCATACTTCGGTTGACCACTTCAGGTTATTGGCTCGTTAATGTATTGTCGATAGTTTACTATGTCTACATCCTGGTTCACTGCCTGATGGGATATCTAGTTGTTAGTTGTAATCTCAGTTTGTGACAGCACTTCAGTGGAGAATAACTCCTGTTATCGCTATTTTGCAGTAATCTAAAAACAGACAGTTGGGTCGAGTTTTTAAAGTATGTTTGGGCTATTTAAACCAAAATATAATGGAACAGTAGGCCGACCAAATAAGCTGAAAACCAGGTTTGAAAAACTAGGCAATTGCTTGCAAAATAAGCGAACAGGCTGAACAAGTTTGCTCTATCAAATTCATCTTAAATTTCTGTTGCACTTTGCTAATTTATTACCATACTACTGGATTCTAATAGTAGTCCAATAAGTGTACACAAAGTTCACGCAGCATGAGCCAGCAAAGGTGGACACGAGCTGAAAATCACAGCAAGCTTCAGGATAAAAAAAATTTCATACACAAGTGACAGCCTTCGAACAACGGACGCCTGATAAGACTTGTATGTTTCGTACCATGTGTCTGTACATCAACCCACGTTTGCATCCTTTTTCACAGGATCTGTCGCTGTCCTTCGGAGGCAATCGAGCTTTTGCTGTGCATGAACTACATTATTTAAGTTCATCCGGCTTCTGATTAAAAAATTTCGTTCATCACTGCTAGTGCTGCGTCTTGGCTGCAGCACGAAGAGGCTTTCGGCACATTACGTAAATTCCTCGACTCGTTCACACGCGATTAAGATGCTACTGTTTTAGATTTATTCCACCAGGCCGACTGTTGATTACTGGGTGTACACAGTGAGCCGGTGTAGCGCTCGTCATTGTAGACTTACGACGAAATCTTCGGTGATTCTCTCATCTGTATTCCTAACGGCAACGTTGCCCTCTATCAATCGCAAGTGACGTGTAGTGATGCGGATCTTTGTGTTGTCCCGCAGAGTATCGCCGGACAACTCCGAAACCTCATCCACTAAGTATCTCAGCACAGCAACGAGACAGACTTAAGCGCCAGCATTGGCGCATGGTGTGTAGTTGTCGCTTCGCAGGAGACGGCACACATAACCCACAAGAAACTGTAGACCAGCGTAGGTCCCCCTGATCTTCCAGTGAGCGCGAGTTTTAACAACTCTGTCACTGCCACCCATTTTCAAGTTGATAGGTAGAAAATGAAAACCTATACTGCTACATCTGACCTACTATAGTACATCGATATGGTGACCATACGTGTATATTGCGTCGATCTGAAAAGCCACGCTGAGAATGAATTCAGCCCTTCCAGGTACAAGCATGTGAAATAGGTCAAAGCAGAGAGAAAAGCAGCTTCACTTATAAGGTTGCGTGTCGCACCGCTGACCATGTAGGAGTGTTTAGATAGCCAGGTAAGATCCTACGGGCATGCAGAAGAAATACGTTTGTAGTTGTAAAACTTTACTCCTCCAGACAAGGAAGAAGGGGTTAGAAAAGGTGCTTGCAACCAAAAGAGTACTCTGATTATCCAACGATTGACCGCGACTGCTGGCGTATTATCCAATACCGTCAGAAATAGTTGGTCATTCAAAAACCCAAAGTAACTTCGAATGCATCTCCTGCACACAGCAGTGGTTAGAATCAGACAGCACTGTTCTACTCACTGGGTCCTAAGGTCAAGGTAGCTCCTCATTATCAAGTGAGTCAGATTGTCAAGACATTATGCACGCTGACAAGTAGGTCAACAACTCTCTTCGGCTGCACCCTCCAGAGTCTGGAACTGGATTTTCGTTGTCCCCGAAACGCGCCTTTACGATTCTAGCATTGTCCTTCATCAGAATTCATCCCGGGATGTTTTTACATACCAGCGGCACTTTCTCGGGGCCTTTGGTTATGATGAAATTGGATCTCGTGATCACGCTGGAGGAGTAATCGGACCGAGCAGGACTTGTTCGACCAACTCCCAGTTAGTGATCGTCTATGTGCCGTCAAACTTAGCGCTTCAGTCAAAGCCCGTCGATACAAGCCAAATGAATGTTGTTTGTGTTACATCCGCATAGGCTCTAACACACAGTAGTTTGAATGCTACCAAGAACGCCTTTTACTAGGTCGTCTTTAATCTTCTGCTACAAACTACGCACTCTGATACCACTATACTTGCTGGTTGTAGGAAGACACAACTGGTTCCAGAGGTGGTATGTTTGTTGTCCATGCCGGACGGAATGGTGAACACTTGTTACAATTATGTGCATCTTACGGACTCCATAAAGCGAATTTTTTTACTCCAGTACAAATGACAGCAATGCGTCACATGAAGGCCAATCTGTGCAACTCAACGGTGGGCGCAAATTGACCGTATCGCCCCCATCTACTGGTGATGCCACTCTTTAAGTATTATTGTCCATCTTGGAGCAACCACTCTGATTCTGACCATGAAGTTGTTTGTGCCCGCTTTGATTTATCGTTTCCTCAGAAGCTCTCTGTTCGTAGACGCTAATTACTCGGTTGTAAACTGAGCGACGACGGCGTACGAAAAACCTATCAAACATTACTGGCAGACAAACTGTTCGGGTCAAATCAATGGCCTAAACGAGCCCTAGGCAAAACTCCAAACAGCTGTGCGAACAATTTGTGAAGAGGCCCATTCACAAGAAGTGCCACAGGTGCGGCAGAAGTGGAGTCCCGCCGACCGGACTGAACGATTAACCAAACGGCAATCGATCCCATCTTACTCCCAATACGAAAAAAATGCCGTGAACTGAAAAGCAAAATTACGGGAAGTCTGCATAGGGACCGTGAGGTTCACTTCTCCGAGCGAGCCAAAGAGATGGAGAAGGCATTTTCATCAGGAAATGGTCCAGTTCAGTTTTCCTTGATTCGTGTTTGAACTAGCTGTCGACAGGTTGTTTGTGAGACTACTTGTAAAAAGGTTGATTCACGAATTTACATCCTTCCATGACGACTTGACAGATGGGCTGAGTGCTCTGAAGAACAGATCAACTGGCCTGGACCATCCGATTCAGCGGTGGATGATGGAGATTGTACCGTTAGTTGTGAAGTTCCAGATGGTTCTACCTCGGAAGGAGAAATGGTTTTGGAGCCTAAAATATTAAGTCGTAATAATCCCCCAGGTTCGAACCCTCGTTCTCCAGCACTCTTGAGAGATGGTGGCGAAAGATTGTTGTCCGAACTGAACACACTCCTCCATCCTATATGAAAAACTGAAGAGGTGTCTCAGGTCTGGTGCTCATCAACAGTTGTCCCCATTTTCAAAAATGGCTCCAAGGCATCATATGACAACCATAAACGTGTTAGCTTGTCTCTATAACATCTAAAATGTTCACGGATCTCATTCTACGGTGGTTTCTGAATGACGGACAGAACCAGATAAGGGAAGACCAGACAGGTTTCTGGCCTACCTCGATCGGTCTCTACGCTAGTAACTGTTCGAAAAGAGTGTCCAGTCTCTCTTTTCCTTATCAACCTTCTGATGATATTATGGAGACAACACTCAGAATTTCCGAGGATCCTGGGGTGGACCTTCTACCAGACAGTAAGCTGACTAGCGTTAAGTTTGCGGACGACTTGTTTTCATTTAGTTCTTCTGCAGAGAACGTGTATACCAAGTCGAACCTGCTGAATGATCTAGAATGCCTGTCTGGTTTGCACTTTATATCTTTAAATAGAAAAAGACTGGGTTGTCAATGACCCTGTCTTTGTCATTACTGACAAGACATTTGAGACTGTTAAGTATTTCCCCCACCTGGTTAGTGTCATCTTGTTGGACTGTATTATTGCTGACGAGGTGTTTCTGATAACAGCAAAAGCAAGTAGTGTATTCAACAACCACGTCACTTGTGGCGTCGTAAAGACGTCCACTTGTAGACTAAAGACTGGGTTCAAAATGTGTGCCAGCACTCAGTCCTACTCTCTGCGGATCATTGGTCTAGTCCATTCCTGTGAAAGATGCCGGTGGACTGTCGGTGTTCGATCACCCTTGTCTCCGCCAGCTATTTTACAGTAAAGGGGCTGTCTATGTGAGCAACGCGACTGTTCGTCTGTGCACATTCGCGAGAATGTACAAGTTTGTGACCGATAACCTAGATAGTGAAAATGCACAGTCTTTGTTGGTTGAGTTCTGTACTCCGTATGCCGACGGAGCGTCTACCACACTTCCCACTGTTCAGTGTGGCTGCTGATAGTAGGAAGAAACTGTAAAGCGGCCAGGTGATTTCGTGATAACGGGCTATACATGTTTTGGGTGTTCCGCTGAGCAATGTTTGTGAGTGCCGTCTGCCTGGCTGGGGAGTTAGCGACAATTCACATTGCTGGCTAGAAACACTGTGTGGTATGACATTGCGTCAGAGTCAGTGGTAAGTTTGTATCTGCAACCTTACTGACTCCTCTGTCTCACAAAACCCAACTGTTTTTGTGTAACCACTTTATCTCTCCACTTCTTCATTGTACATTTGTACTTATTACCCTACAGCGTAGTGGACCGTTGCTACGATCAGCAGCAGCCTAACAAATTGCACTCATGAATATGGCCCAAGGCTGAAAACGACTGACTGGTTCAAAGACTTGCCAGTACTAATACAATAATTTAAGGTTTCGATTTAATGTTGTTAGGAAAGGACATCATCAAAATAACCTAATCAGATCATCCGTGACGGCCGACGAAATCGTTCATCAACACTACCGTGCAAAGTATTCCACTTGAACCAACCAGGATGAGGCGTGAAGGTGGGCATGAGTACCGTGCTAACCGGAAGAACCAATGAGAGTGCAACGGCTGTGGAACTGACCACACTGGGCCACCTAACCACGAAGTAGCCTGAACCACTGGAGACTGGTTCGAATTGTAGTTGGCTCTATTTGACAACTAACTGATTATATATATTTACATGCATTTCATTCATTGGTTGAACTGGTAATCGGCATTGCAGCGTTTTTTCTACGCAGTCGTGTTCTTCCTGACTCCGCGCTAGTAGACTGGGTGAAGCCGTACAATAAGGGTCCGAATATAGTATCCAAGTCAGGATAGAACTTTTTAGCAAGAAAAATGCGCGTTACTGCGAATGTTTACAAACCCGCCGCTGCAAAACTGTTTGTGGAAATATTAGTAGCCTGTGTACCGTCAAATCGTTGAGTCTAATGACGAATTTAAACTTACGCATCGTCCGTCACACTCCACCATCAGTGTTTTCATTTGCTCTGTTTATGTCATTTTAACTGTACACGACAAAGAACATAAAGCTATAAGGTTTACAGTAGTGTCTTTGGAAGCTGTCATGGAGTTCTTCTGTTAAAATCCCTAGTAACCACTGGGGTTGAACATGTTTCCAGTCTTCTGTTTCAAAAGTGTCTTATAGACGGAACGCAGTTTGATCACCTGAATGGACAAAACTTTACCGCATAAAATAGTTCAGGCTCTCTACTAGACAACAGCCTGCCAGTTTTCAGTTTTCTTTTCCCCACGGTAACAGCGTGACCTTTCGCGTCGTCAAATGCCTTTCCAAGTATATTGATGCTATAATGTGTGGAATTCACCATGCTCTTAATTGACCTTCCCCTCTTTCATAGAATGGCTTACAGGTTTGGTGAACCGGTATGTTTCGCAGTCTCCCACCGCCGCAGTTTCTATTAGTCACAACGTTTTGCTTCCGTCCCCGAAAGAACAACGGTATTTCAAGTTTTCTTAGGATTAGGTCCGTTTTCTAGTGACCGCGCAATTGCTGCTAGGTCTCCGGTTAGATGTCTGGACCTCAGTTTAAGCAACAAAATTACCTGGCCACATTCTGTTGCAATTGGTTTTAATAGGATAAGAAGGCGATCTGCTTTGCGTCCTTGGGCCTCGTCTTTCCCTTAGTCCGTGTTTGCTGCCTTCATTACTACCTATTTTCTTCTGCGCTTGTTACACTATGAATTCTGGGAACAGTATTACACTACTGTTAAGGTTACCCAAAAGAACCTCCACGTGCAGTGTTTCTCTAACCTTAGACAGGCTTACCTGTTGCCAACGCATTAACGTTTGCAAAGTGTTTTTGCCGGGCGAATCCTTTCTGATCGTGCCCATCCCCTTTTTCCAACGTTCCTCGCCACACAGAAACCTGAAGTTTATTCGCATGTGAAATACCTCATATTAAATCAGAAACCGATCTATTGAAAGTTTATTTCAGTGAGTTTTTATTCGGTATATTTTTTTACACTATCAGGGAGAGTAGTTTTAGGGCTGGATATTTTCCGTTCTGGTCCGTAATTACTTAGTAGTCTTTCGTTATATCTGCAAGACTACCTAATTTGGTTCAAGCACTTGTTTGTATAACCTCACACAGAAAAATGTGTGTATAACACATTAATCGTGCATTATAGTTATACACTGCACGTCGTCCACACGTCGGTATGCACGAAATGATGCCTGCCCTATCATACGATAGACATGGACTACATCACAGTCGTAGTTTACTGCCATTACTAGCACTGCTTGAGTAGTGTAATGTCTGGTTGTAGAATATGGAAGTTTGTCTTCGAGTTGTGACATGATAACGAGCGTTGAACGGAAACTGACGCAAAACTGAGCGGCAGTGTAGGTTGTTTCGACCGACTTTCTGAGCTTTATAGTGATAATTTTGGCCATATGATCCCCCTTCAAAAGGAAAAACTAATAAACGCAAATTTCCTACACACAAAGGGTGGTTTAAGTTTCCACTCTACCGCCTGCATCACTTTCTGAATGAAACGCACTGGGTAGCCATTCTGCATGAACACTTCTTGTAGAAATTCTAGTACAGCCTCTAAAGTGTCAGGAGTGAAGATCTTTAACGCTCTACCCGTCAGGAATTGTATGAGATTTCGCTTTTGATCTATCGGAACGAAACTGTCAAAGTGAATGTACTGGCCACTCCAAGTCAGTTTTCTGTGCACATTTCGTCGGATTGAACCATCCTCTCTTTTTACTATGCCAACGTCCAAGAAACTTATTTGACCATTGCTGTCTGACTCCCTGGTGAATATACTACTGTTATGGGCTGAGTTAAAAGTTGCCATAACTCTGTTCATGTTATCATTCTCGTTGACGGCGCAAAAAATATCATCAGCATAGCGTATTTAAACTGTAAACTGTTCAATGACTGCACCCAACCGATTAGTCTCCAGTTTGTTCCCGTGAACATCGGCTAACAGGGGACCTAGAGGTCAGCCCATTGCCATTCTATCTCTCTGTCGGTAGATCGCATTGTTGAACAAAAACTGAGCGTCACTTGTTGCTCATTTGATCGACTGCAATCATTCCGTCAGTAAGAAGGATGCTTTTTGGATTGTCTACCGAGTGTCAGGGAATGGATCAAAAATGGTGAGATTCCGAAGGTTGACCGTCACCGGAGCCATTAACATCCGATTGCGTAACCCTGACCTGTGCGTTCACAAGAAGTTCATGCGGACACAACCTCTTTGATGTAATATCTCTTAACCCCTCCTGAAGAGCAGTGTGTTTCCCTTCATATAAAAATGTCTGAAAATTTAACGAAACGCAAGTTACATCAAGTTCGTGTAAAACAGTGCAAATAATATTGTTGAGGAACCTATAAAAAACGGCAAATCTGACTTTGTCTAGTAAAATAGGGTCCGCACTGATCATGGTGGCAGGTGCCCTGGATGCACAGTCGTTTGCGTAATTATCAGCCCATATATATGGACACGTACGTATTAAAACGTACAAAGTCATACATATCCATAAATATGAAATCATATATGGTCAGTTAATAAGTATTCATATCTATCCATGAATACACATACTCAACTATGTACACATGGGTACAGATCTGTGTTTATAACTATCATTACACAAATCGACGCATTCACATATGTTTTCTTTCTGTGTAAATAAATGCACTTCTGTGTCGATATATTTGTAATCATATGCATATTCTAGCATTAACTAATTTGACAACGGACTTATCCATCAATCATGAGAAAATCTGGCTATACAAATAAACTTTTCCCGTGTACGAAAGAAAGCCGGGTCTCTCTGAATAAGCTGTTTTCAGTTAACTTCAACATTTTTTTAAATAACTTTTTCTATCTAGAAATGAGCTACAATCAATTTCTAGGTCTCTCGGTACGGTAATCATTCACTTTAACCCGGTTAGTTGTAACTGTACTAGTGCGTGTGAAATCAATTAATGCAGTGGTCTTTTCGGGGACAGTTCTATTCACGTGATGCCAAGGAACTTCTAGTTTAGAGAGCTTAACTCAGGTTAGTTGACTAAGCGTAACTGTTAAAATTCAACCAGAATGAACCCACTTTCCAAAACACGCACCCCGATTTGGTTATTTTCGACGACGACGATTGCTGTCAAACAGATTGTATAACCTTCTTTATTCGTGGGTAGAAAATTCCAATAAGCAACGGCCCTGCTTAAGGGCAGTAGCTTGGTTAGCGTGGAGGGGGGGGCTTATACTGTTTTAGAATGGAAAATTCTGAGTGGTGAAACATCAACTGGTACATTATTTATCTATCTTTTAACCTGTACCTACTTCATATTAATCTCAGCAGCTGACTATTCATCAGTTTAAGAGGGCTAAGCGGTTGTCACAACATATTACTGGTTAATTTGAATGGAGAGGGCCCATGCTGGAACAGTTATAATGAGACTCCAGAACTGACCATAAGCCAACGTCTGTTGCAGTCGTCTTTACAAGAGGTAATCTTATCCACCGTGTCACAAGCATCATAAGAATAAAATGTTTCCCTTCTCGAGAATAAACACCACCACCAGAGAAATAACTTTGCAGATCCAGAATTTTGTTTGTTCCTCGAGGAACTATTCAATAAAAAATGACAGACGTTTTCCTTTTAAATATCAATGTTTGCTTTTTCTCTTTTGCTGCATGGTTCCATCTCTGGCGGGCAAGACGCACAGTTTCTTCCTGAAAATAAAAGTGGCTTTTTTTAGTAGACACGGCTCTCTAATACCTTGCGTTTGACCTGTACAGGTCGGCACAGATAATGTTGTATTCTGCCACAATCTTCCTACATGATCACAAACTAATTACCTACTGGTTTGATACCAGTCACACTGACGGGCACCTAATGGAACCTCAACAAGTATAACGTTGTACGCTGCTGCTTACGAAAATGGTCAATCATTAGTCAACTCATTATCCGGTTGATTAGGCTAGTTGGATAGGCGTTGAATTGCAGATCGACTCACAATCAGGTTTTTCAGTTGGTTGCGGAGTGTAACGTGTTTGCCCCCGGCTATGAAACGGTGCTCATCTGACTGCTATCTACATGTGACATAAGCCTTCCGACCGGTTTGTCTCTTCATTGAACAATAACGCTTGAAACACCCGCATTTTTCGACCTGTACATGATTTCTGATTAGCCTGCAAGCTGTCCACTTATCCGGCATTATAAGTGAAATTCCTTTCGAGTGAGGTATTTAGGAGATATCATTAAGGATAAGGACCATTAGGTTTCCTCTGGACAGATATAGGATGTCATGTACATGAACTGATGGCAGGTCACCTTCACCTACAATTAGTAAAACTAAGACAGTTTAATGGTCATACTTGCTTGATTAAAATGATGTTTTAATCCCCCAATCACTACTGAAGCAAATTAATGTAAAACTTAACGGTGCGTATACTGAGAAAGTCTATTAGTACTGAAAAACATTCACAAGTAGGCTTGATACAAAACATGGTCTGGATGAATCATAACCAACTGCATTTGTAATTAATTATTTGTGCATTTCATCCTTACAAATAGCTGACAGCACTTACCGGTACTAACGAATATCGATTTCTTGTATGTTGGGACCGATGGCTGTCAGTTGCTGACCTTTGATTAAGAACAAGAATCAATCATACAGACCTTAATCAGTCGGAAACGTTTGTGATTGGGGTGAAATAAAATAGTTCTTAGAAGAAATAGAGTGCCATCCAGTCGATCAAGATCAGGAACGTAACTCATAGACAAACCCGGAGTAAATAGAACATAATAGGTCATGATCCCACAGAACCAACCACCGAATTTTGATCGCTAAAACTGGACAAAAACGTCAAATATAAGAGTTATATGCATCCGTCAGGACATGAAGCGGCAATATGATGGCTGGTAATTAGTGATTAGAAGACACCTTGTTATGGAAGGTAGAGATTTCATATTTACTGAAAGTCAGCTAACATTGAATGTTTCAGCATATCTCTCGGATACGCTGACATATAGTCCTTGATTTCGGATAGTTGTTTTCCATTAGCGTGCTTCCGTACCCTCACAAAAACTGACGGGTACTATGACTGTTAAGGATTAGTAGTTCACTTTTTGCCGAGAGCAGAAGCAGTTATCCGTGGCACTGCTAAAACGAGATACCCCTGAGGCGTTTACAAATATGCTCCAAGAGATCATCTATATGTCGCCTCTGATGTTTGATTTGAATTCCTTACGTGGATATTCCCCTAACTTGCGTATTCGACCAGCCTCTGGAATCAATAACTAATCAGTGTGTCATTTATCTTTGGGGCACATTAGTGACGTTCTATAGAACGACATAAGAGGTAGTTATTTTTTTACGCTATGGGAGCCGAAACTAATCAATTTCGGTTACTGTACTCTCCAACTTACTTTGTAATACAATGAATGTTATACGACACCTAGTATAACTACAGCGCAGGAAAAATCATCGACCTACTGGTGAATTGGAGAAAGATTTTGAAGACTTTGAATACCTATCAATCTATTAGTAACCTACTCTCTAGCTAACACTTCTACAACCTCCGTTTGTGCAAGATTAACTGAAGAGGGTGTTCAGGTTTAGACACAAGTGCCTCAGCTACTACAAGGTTGAAATAGATCAATATTTTCCACAGTTAACAACAGCTTGAAGAAGTGGAATACTGTCTCACATTTTTGCACACACTAGAAAAGATTGGTCCTCAAAAACAACTGATTATCAACCTTTACCTGTTGTAAAGTTATTCAAGATTAACGTCCGCGACCGGCGTCAAAGCGGAAGTTTTCTAGTCTCCGTAATTACTGTCGTGCTCTCTTCAGTTTAGCCGTCGGGTTTAAACCGAAGATTAATTCGTATGAAATTAATTAATCACGTAATGTGCATCTTCTGACTGTTCCGTACGGACAATGCAAAGTGATCTGATGTTCGAAAATTGTTTCATTCCGTGTATAATTTTAAACAACGAGGGGCATAAGATGTACGTTTGGCTACATTCTGAGTAGTTTCTTTAAACAGGCAAACAGGAAGGTAGTTTGGTGTTATTGAGCATGTTAAAATCAACTAAAGACGTACCAGAGAGATCTACCTGCCTATGTTGCACAAGATGCATTGTCGGTTTAAATGTATGTTGTGGCAAACTGAAAGATTAAGACAAGCTGTCTGTGGTATGCCATGGCGCATTGAAAAAAAACACTCGAACACTGCTTACAAGCAAATATAGCTGTGAGTTCAAACAAGATAATCATCTTGCGAATAACGAACAATAAATAAGTAAGGATCATTCATAAACATGCGAACCAGTCCCAGCAATAACAAACCAGCAGTTCCGTACTTGCTTCAAAACGATCTAGCAAAAAAGTGAACCCGGATGTAAAAGCTATGATCAGAAGTGGATGATACTTAGTTTTTTACACCTAAAAGTTCCATGTAATATTCTGCATTTTGCTACTAGTGAGTAGTCACATTATTTATCGTAACATTTCTCCTAACATCCCTGTTAAATATTTTGTCAATTGAATTTCCGCTCTGTCTGGCCTTAGTCATATCAAGCTGGCAAGCTTGACCGTGTTACAACGACTGCCGATAAAAATGAGTGGATTTCAGTTAGTCTAAATTGAATATCAGTATAGAATCAGTCAGGATTCACAGCTATACGCAGTCTATCAGGGCAACTGTAAACCTCTTGAGTAGGAGCAGAACAAAACAAAATACTGAAGGTTCACTCGGATAAAACTGGTTCTGTACATAAATAAGTAATCGTTAGCAAATTACACAAATTACGACCAAGTTAACTCTGAGCACCAGTCAGTAATACGGTAGCGTAGACAATTCATTGAGGCGGTACAAAATAAACAAAAAGAAGAGAGTTCAAACGAGAGCTCGTAGTACCAATTCAGAGTGTTATGTGTGTAACAATGTGAGAAATGTTCGGCCAGTACTAATTGCAACCAATATATGTGGATATATGTAAAGGATCTGCAATACGACAGTTTGACCAACGGAATATAGGTATGGGAGCAGTTGAGATTGTTGTTGTGCAGGCCACTGATTGTGGATGGGTAGCTGGGAGGTGGGGATCTCGGGGCCAAGTGTGGAGGTTCGGTGATTCGAGCCTCCCGGCAGACCTTTTGTCATCGTGCTCTCAATTTCACTTGTAGTTGTCAGAATGTAATTTTCATTTATGTTAGCCAGAATTAACCGCACATAACTGAATGCCGTTTTCTCGTTCTTATAGATGGTTCCGTTAACCCCCTTTACAAAACTTACTGTGTTGGTTAGGGGAGTTGACCACTAGCTGACTGTACACTATGCTTGGCGCATGTCATTATGACAGTGTACATAGTCCAAACTGGAATCTGATGACTTCTTAGACAGAAGCGGACTGAAAAGTTAACTAAAGTGCGAAAACTGCAATCAAACCTAGCTGCCATTTGTTTCGTAACAATCAAACTAATCGTTGTTCATCCGTTAGGTGTCGAAATGAATTTAAAAAGAAAACGTCTTTTAAAATGACGTTTCACACACTGCAAATGTATAGCTATGTGTAAATAAGTTTCACCTACTGAACAGTTAATCATAAGAGAACTAGATAGAGAAATGGAACTGGAAAAACGTTTCTGAACTCACAAGAGGGAGTGTGATATCGACTGATAGACATCTCAACAGATTATTGGAAACTTGTCGTAGTTAGTGTCGGAATTCATGGAACAGCCTTGTGAAATTTAACTGGGAGTTCACTCCGGACCGTATACTTTGCTGTGGATAGAATTCCTCGTTTTTTATCCTCAGCTTCAGTAGGGAAGCTAGAAAGTTCAGGTTGTTTTTCTAGTCGCATCGGATCACATTCCTACTACTAAATGAATAACGCCGTTATCTAAGTGCCTCTCTAATTTTCTGTTCGCTCTTAAGAGAAAAGAAACAGTGCTCAGTGGTAAGCGAAATAACAGATTATGTCTCATGACACCGGGAAAATTAAAGTTTGTCTAACCATTACCTATTCATAAGCAACAAAAGAGACAGTTAGTAAGGTAGGACCGACAAACTGAGGGACGCCGGGCACCTACTGGGGTGTACATGTTTGAAGAACCTAATGCTCTTTTGTAGTGGATTCTTTCTTTCTTTCAAACAAACGATGCTGGCATGCTCGCAAGCAGTATTCTGTGATCAGGGACAAGAAGAGCATGTGGTGTAGAGAACAAGACAAACTTCCACAACATGCATCGTGTTGCATGCCCAGTGAGGGACTGGAGGTAAAGCCAACAGGCTGTGTGTGAACGATGCGCTGGTAGTGAGGAACACGTCATGACTCCTACAAACAGATGCTAAAAGGTTACTTGTGAATGTGGGAGGCAGTGGATATATGTTTAGAACCAACCTGGCAACCCAGTCAGGTACTGCTTAGTAGAATAGTGATCAATACAACGATGGCGGGTGAATTGGTGCGCTTCTACTAACTGGTGGACTGTGCACGGCGTACGGTGGTCTCTTTAATAAGTTAGCATTTTTTTTACCGGCAACAAGCTTGGACCCGATATTCTGAACAGAGTCGCATCCAGTTTTGATGGAGATCTCTTTAGAAAAATGGGCCTGTTAAGTTTGACTGATATCCAAATGGAGCTGTTGAGTTAACAACCCCATCCCGTTTGGCTTGACTAATCACATGGGAGACACTATTAATCTCGACACACTGTTCTCATCATGAGCTTCTCTTCAGATTAAGGTGTTTGTTGTGCACTGTGAGCATTTGTGGAGGTTAGGCATCTCATTGCCCTCCTAGCCACTTTGAAAGTCTTTTTATTCGAGAAGGTCGTTGTTGATATGTTCTCCTCATTTAGTATCGTAGCTGTACAAGTATTTGCATAAATCCAGGGATGCGCCGATTAAAATCTGACAAAGTCGTACTTTTCTGTACGTGACGATCGTCTTAATCGTCCACTGACATTTTCAACGCAAATTACCAAGCACAATGCTGAGAGGTTGAGCAGCTGTTCTTCATTCGGTTTTTATTTGGTCCTCTGGTACACCGGAATCAAAGGCCGATTTGATGAAAATTCCACATTAGATGTACTCATTTTGTAAAATTGGGACGATCTTAAATCACACTGTTCTATGAGAGGTCCTGAGAGGTTGTAGTTAAACTCTGTTGAAAATGGATGTAACCACTGATACAATTAAGTCCACAGTTTGGACCAACCCTAAGTCAATGCTGTCATACGTTATAGGTGGAAAAGTAGTTGGGTTTCTGAATCTTTAAGTACCAAAAAGTGAATTGTTGTTGTATTGCATCAAATTTCAGAGCGACATTAGCTATACTTGACAACTGGCAGCACTCTGTGAAATCTTGACTTAAGCAATACGGGGCATGATGAACTGGGTAGGTTAGTCTAACAAAAAACCTTATAACTGGGGCTTGAAGTACACATTGACACACCTACCTCCAACGAGTGGTTGGTTTTCTATTGTGAATCTGCCAAGTTAAAGCGGGGCTCTTCCATAATTAAATCAGATACCTTTAAGTCATTACTTGAGGCTCATGGCTAGCCGATACTCTGTCCCACACATGCATTCTAATGAAGCTTTTTAGAAAAATACGGTCCAACTTTCCTGCAACACCCGTTTTTCTGGAAAGACAATTCTGCGTAAGTGGAGTTTAAGCAAACTGAATATGTTATCCTGAGTAAGATAAAGTCATCTTGTAAAAGGAGTCAAACCAGGAACATGTGTAGTACTGAGGTCTCACCAAGGCTTTGTCTGGTGCCTTTGAGTATTCTAGCTGCTTTGAGAGAAACTTAACTATTGTCAGAGTTGTAGTTTCAGTCAACCATAAGCACACAACTGTCGTCATTATGATGAAACGTCGAGTAAACCAGCAATAAACTGTAGGGTGTAACTAGCTGGAGCGAGAAAACAACTGACAAGCTAATATGGTATCTTTCACCGTGAAACAGCATGGTTGCGCGCTTTGTATGCTACTCTCGGTTTATTCAGGTCAGAATAAGAACCAAATAAGGATTATCCAAACCCGGAAACCATCAACTACCTCAGCAACCTCATAATGATGCACACTAGTCATCAGAGTCGTGTCATGACAAGACTGGCTTCTTCTCATTTGTTCCAACCTCACTTTATTGGTGAGAGCATGAGACATTCCAACATTTCTGCAAGATATCACTTAACAATCCCTCAGACGTTCCAATGACCACTCGAGGGGTGCTGGTTAAACGTAAAATGTACCAGCGAAAACCAAAAAATATCTTTACACAAACTCATCCAGCCTGAGCCAATATACTGTAAACCCAGTTCAAAGAACTAAACTAGGTTTACTTATATTTGGCTTTCAAATTTCTTGCAGCAGATCTTAGCTTAAGCTTCAGGGTCTTCTGCAAGTTTTTTGACATACCAGCATGATTTGTGTGGAACCTTTCTACGTTAGTGAATGAATCGCTCCACGACTAGTGTGTAACCAAGCTGGGTCTGGTAAGAGAAGACTGTCGTACTGTATCTCTGTGAGTATGGTAAATCCCAGTCTATCCGTCGAAACTTTTTCAATCGTGATTCTGGGAGCTTTTTTCTTCTTTGATTCTCCTCTTCGGAGGTCTGTTTACAGGCATGTAAAATCATAATTTAGGGTAAAACACAACCTTCCTAAATGGCGGCCCCTAGAACACTTAGTAACTAGTTGCGCCCAAGGTATTTATACGGCCCGTGAATTCACCGTTTAAGCGAATATGGTCCCATTCACTTTAAAAACCAAGAGAGGCGTTTTGTTTCTAACACTTCCACTGGGGCAATGTTATCAAAAAGCGTAATCCGTCGAAATGCATGTGTTTCAACCGAGAGAATCACAGCGCCACCTGTCCGATTCTGCCAGTGTTTCCAACTGAGCGGTCAGGCGAACAAATGACCAATTCGTTGTTTAAACAACCATGCTGAGTACACAAAGCAACTGAGAAACCAGAGTTTTCATTGCCCAAGGCAACACGCCACCTAATCGCTCCAGCGGTGGTTTTCAGAGATGAAGGCACTTGAACCTAGGAGCATCACTGACAACACTAACAACAGCGACTACAAAATGAGAAAGAAACGCAACAGACTGCAGCACGTAACGTTTTAGTGATAGGGGTTAGACCATCGTAGTAGACCAGACGGGTAAAAAATACCGACAGCTAATCAAGTAGATTGTTGGAGCAGAAACTATCCACCATGTTGAAGGTGCTGATTATACAACAACGAGAGACCGACTGCAGTCCAAACAACCTGGGGTTATTCAGGGGAAGGGAAGTTAGGTATAAGCGGCGACTGCGTTGTTACCTACACTGACAATTACCGTGGTAACCAGTATGTTTGCACGTGGTCAGCAGGCTAACTCAACTTTGAACTGGTCAGCCAAAAGGGTTTGCGTTATCAGCCCCTTGCAACCGAAGTGGATAGCTTACACGTTGATGGCTAAAGCTAACCGAGTAGAGTTTGGATGCCTATCTGCTTCACATACCCGCTATTTTCATCGTCACTATTGTTCAGGTACGGTAAGTTTCTTCAAGGAAATAAGTTGTAGACAAGATAACTTTATTTGGATCTATAACGAACAAACGATTTATTAAATCATGACTGGTAGATCAGTAGTTCTAAGTGTTCCGGCCGAACAACCAACAGATTTCCAATTAAATTGCATTGCAACGGGCGGGACAATTAGGATTTTACCATGCGATTCAAGAGGTTGAAACAAAAGAAACGTGTGTCCGTTGACTAAAGGCCAGTGTGTCGTGGGTCCTGATTGATTAGACTCTTCGGATGCAAGTTGTGTTTGGTCTGCTGTCAACTTGATCTTAATTGCCTGTCTGACAGTCACATGAAATTTAACCTGTAGAAAATAAGTTCCTACCTAAAGCTTTAATCTCAAATATCAGTTAGTCCGCATGATGACTGAGATGAGCAGGAACGAAACGGTACGATAGTACGCATGTAAACTCCATATAACATTGATTAAACAAAGAAATTGGGATGTCTTTTCAGATATATCAAAGTCTTAACCCACATGGGTGGCTGTTTTCTTTCGTCTAACCTAGTTATCACAAGACTGCTGACGAACATAGAATTAATTGAGATCTTGATTAGATCCAACGCGAAAATATCAAATTCAAAGCTGCATTTTCGTAAGCAACAGATTTGGTATTTTTAGAAGAGACCCAATTGCGAAAAATTTGGTCTTCGGCTGAATTCGAACCAGCGACAAAAACAAGTCCAAACTCGGCAAATGCTAATCTGCCTGATCACTTTGTAAAATTCAGGTCAGCTTACTGGTTTCATATGCTCGTATTTGGCCAACAGGGGCCCTACTTCTCGCCACTTGATCACTCCTACTCGGTGTGCAGTAAGTATTTTCTGATATTCCGGACAAGTGAGACGAGAACGAGGTGCCACTACACACGACAACCTTTAAAGATAAACCTAGGGATCCTTTCTGCTAATAACCATTAGCAATTGTCAGTACTCAAGTGGTTACTATGCTTACCTTATTCCACACGTTCAATCTGCCTATGGACGTGCCAAGTAATCTGCTGTTGGAATTTATTGGTGCACGAAGAACTCAACATTCCAACTGACTTTGTCTTTGATTTTTAACCCAGCAGATGAAGCTTTTAACCTCTTCTACACCATGGGCCATCTGGGTGTTACAGTTACGCTCTGTGACAATGTTATCCTCGCTTGCATCGTTAGCTCAACTCTACACCGTAAGCGCTGTGTCAGAATATTGTCTCCAGATAACGCTCATGCCACAGCGGAAACGAAGATGGTCTCTAATCTTGCTCGCTTTAATGAATGCATAACTGTGAATTAACTGAATGCAGAATAAGCCCTGCTTAATGCACTGTTAGATTATAGTTCGTAAGTATTTCGGTATAAAAATTCATCTAACTGTACATAACTCTTGGGTTTTAAGGGGAAAATAAGCTGTTAGAATGTGATGCGAAGTTAACAAAATCCAGCATCGTAGATTTCGACTAAGAGATATATAGGAAGCAAAGCTCACATTGAAAACATTGAGTCTTTTTCCATTGTTCAGGTAGAAGATCAGAAGATCGGAGGTGACTGCTTCGTGTGGACAGTGTTTTGTGTAATAGTAACACGTTTCAACAACCGGACTTAAAAAAGGTGTCTGGATTAGAAATTCTACCACGTGGTCATCAATAGGAGTTAGTGGTACAGTTAGGGTGTCTCCGGTCGAGGCGCATGGGCAATATCAGTACTTGCAAGCGCGAAGGATTGGACAACATTATTCGGTAGTATATTTCATGAGGTCAGTGACACAGTGATCATTATCTTTGCCACGTGAGCGTGGACTACTGTCCACGCTCAAGTTCCGGGAGTGGCCAGGCTATGCCGCATTGACAAGCGAAACTCCAGTATGGTGCTCTTATTCAAAAGTGATCGGCCGAGTGGTCTACAAGATTGTGAGAGCTGAGGTCACTGTTGAGGGACGTTCGAATTATTTCAGCTAAAATCACCTACCTGTTGTCAGCGATATAATTTCTTTTGAATTTGCTCAGATCTACTGGGTTGATCTAAGGTGATTATCGTGAGTGGAGAACTCTTACAGCACTCTTTCAACAAGCCCATTGAAAATGACTACAACTATTCGAGTGCTACGTAATTAGAGCTAACTTTATATGCTTTAGCCAACAAACTACTCTGCAAGACGGATGACAGGTTGTAGAGAAATTCTCCGCTTTGTTCGCAGTTGGCGTTCGTCTCACAGCGAACTAAAATGGCATAAAAATTACATCAATGAAATGAACGAAGTCTTCGTTCAGGACGGAAATACCACTAAGTTACGTAGGTTGTATAACTATGACGAAGTTTCTTGCTAGCACATAAGCAGTCTACTGAAGCTTACTGGCGCTGGGGTTGTGAAGTCATGATTAGAAAACGACTAAGCATCAGCGATTCTTCATAATTACTCAAATGTTTCTTGGTCAGACACGTGAAGTTTCCAACAAACATCCTTACTGAGGGATTACAAATGGCCTGCAAAAAAATATTGACTGCTTGATATGCGTAATGCCCAGTGTCTGACAGGTTTCCGCCTTTGTTCAAGACGAATTGGCACACTCACCGGTTCTCACAAACGGCTAAAACGGAAGTTATGAGAATGAGTAGTTTATCACGCTAGTTATGAGGTCGGTAGTGCGGTGGTTGGACCACTCATCATACACACGGTGGGATCAACGTTCCACTTCATAGCTGCTGTGATTAGCTCTGGTATGGGTAAAACCCATGTGCTGTTCTCTAATTTGTTTGCCACTTGAAAACGATTACCTACATGTGAACTTTACGATCGGAGGTTTAGAGGCACCCAGCCTGATGTCACTAAAATTTCCGACTGTTTCTTCACAATAAATGTAGTATGATGAGTTTGTTTTTGGCCTAACTACTGTCTCTTGTTCAAATCCCACTGATTCAAACCGAAACTGCATTCGAACATGTGTTACTGATTCAAAGCGAACGAGGCTTTAAAATTGTGCACTGTGTGAGCAGAGCAAAATTCACACACTAACATATACATGTGCATATATGCCAAGTAGTGTGCAAGTTGATTTCTCTTCCTTCCGTTTGCAAACCCAGCTGTGTTGTTCATCACGGGGTATGTTCACATTCGCGCTTCATCTAGACGGGCCTCATCATAATGACCGCAGGGCAGTGTTTTCTCATCTTAAGGATAGAGAAAAACACGTGTTGATTAGGTTAATAATTTCTTTTGTCCGACAGAACACATTCGTGAAGCAAACGCGACTTTTGTAATCGGATTTTCACAAATTACACGCAAGTCTGACCTACTAGAAAATGCTTGACGCTATATTGTCAAATGCGCAAAATTGTTAATTGCATGAGAAAACTAGTGATATAGCTAGGGTTACTACGCTGACAAGAAATTCGGACCGGTGAAGTTACTTACTAAGGCAACTAAGAGTTCAAAAAGACTGCACTGTCACTGGCAAATATCAAACGTGTGTTTTAGCACTGAAAGAGTGCAGTCAGCAAATACAATCGGCACAAAGTGGGTTAGCTGAACTTCTGTTTTGGTGGTTACAGAATTTCCAAGATTTCAACTAAATTAACGTTTCACCAGGCGTGTAGCAGTTGTCGTCAGACCCTAATTGTGTCACCGGCAAACCGCCGTGACTGTTTCATTCATACGAAAATTGTATGCTAACTTTTAGTTGGTAAACCCCAGTGTACATGAGCTCAGTTTCGATTGATTTGCAACAACTTGGTTATTAGGTCAAAGTTTATCTTTGATTTTTTTTCAAATAACGTGCAAAAAATCACATTCTACTGCCAAGTTTGCACGGTTCGGTCATTAGGTACTAGAAATACAACTCTTGTGATTTTGTTGACGTTCGCGCTTTGACAGATCGCAGTGGAATTAGCGGCTCAACATCGTGGTTATTCCAACATTCTGACTGCTTCAATATATGGTGAATTTGAAATCGTACAAAACGAGCGAGATTGGTGGAGCACCTTTGAATATTGAGGGTTGCTGGAATAAAACCAACATGTAGGTGGTCGCCAAAATCTTGACAAACGTCTCAGCCAAACAAAAGTAGACAGTCTACTGACGAACAGCTTACTCACAGGCCAGCTTAATTAAAGCCTATCAGGTAACGTGCGGTCAACCTCGAGCTGCAATGGTGCTGGGCACATGACACAAACCCTATCCGCTTTCCGCCCAGGCGCCCATATTTTCCGTCGGAATCGCACGTGACCAACCAGTCCCGTGTCGATCTCTTTTGGTCGCATCCAATTGGTTGGATCGGCTATTTTACGCTCACGCTCAGCCAGCAGGTTAGCGTCACCGTAAACCGTTGCCACTGTTCACGTGTAACGTTTCGGTGATTATGAACGCCTGAATGCACCAGCGAAGATCCTGGCCAGGCCCTCAGGGGACAAACGATCGCGCAGCTTCAGAGAAGCATGGTACACAGGTGAAAGAATGATCCAACCCACACCTCCTATTTTATGCAAGGAGCAAACCTATGGAAGGGAATGCATGTATGCTCAAGTTGGATGGCATACACTGTACGGAATCTCGCAGAACTCACACGCCACCTCCCAACGTTTGAGTCAGTGCCTCCTCCTAAGGATTACGACACACTGTCTCTGCACACGCGTATACACATTCATAATGAATGGGCGTGCTGGTAGCCAATACTTCATTCTGCTTCACTGGCTTTGATGTGTACAAGCTTTTAATAGCTGGAAAACTTTCACATTTCCCATGTACGCAGCAGACTAGAAATCAATACTCATTCAGGATGATCCACATACTTCACGCCTGGTAGCTAACGGGTTCGCAACGGCTCACATTTTACTTGGCCGCATTCCCACTTTTATGCAATCAGCTTCTCAAAACCGAACATCATTGTACAAATGCGTTTTGTACTACATATATGATAAGAACACAGACTAGCAGTGCAAAGTCAGTAGGTCACAGTACTCGCTCTTCAGACTGAAACCCACAACCGATTTTGTCTTTTGTTGGACCCATCATGTGGGTCTGGTTTGAAGGAGACTTGAACAGTCGACCTTTTGCGCTACAAGTCGCAGTTTCTGTCCTTTTATACACCAGCTCCGCAAGTATCGCTTATGTACTGTGACAATCGAAGACAAACTGTATTCATCCGAACTAAAGAGGTGCTGACAAGTTACAACGCAATCACAAATCCATTTCCGATTACAAGGTGTGCGAATTAAAACAGATTTTGTTGTTTGTTGAAAATACTCTTTAACCAGACAATCCAAGGCCATGCCAGCCCCTGGGAGGGCATTACCATTGAGAGTGGCATCATGGCCGTTTTTGGAACTGATACCCGCCGTGGTACAAAACGACGTCCTCACGTTTAAAACCAGCAGTTCTATGAAATTTTTTTGCAAGAGAAACAGCAGGTAACAGTGATGTAAGAACAACACTCATTCAACCAGGATGAACACAGTTCATTATAACCTCAGTGTTTACAATGCTACTACGGATCATCGGGTCTTGGATCCACGTTAGAGCTGTCTCAAATCTGTGTCATTGTCTGAAAAAGTTGACCTTAGCTAGCACACATGTGAGCAGGTGTGACGAGTGAGGATGCATACCTTAAACTGAGAGCCCGCTCAACTACTTAACCTAGTTAATTAGTTACGGAGACCCAAGTGCGTGATCACGTATGTGTAGGTCTTGAGGAAATTCTGGTGCAGGTGCTCTCTAGTTTGATGTAAAATACAAAATTCCCGCACCACTAAGAATTCTAAACAGCAGGTTCACGTGTTGATAATAGCAGACACGTCAAGTACATCCAGTACTCTTCTCTACAGCGGAAAGCTCAGTAGCCAATCTGTCTACAGGATGATCGATTGAAGTTGATCTACAGTGAGTACTGTTCGAACTTCACTCAGGCGAGCTACTGTACAAAGCAAATATCGCGATCGAATTCGTCTTACTTCAACCCTTCATTTCTAGATTCTCAGGGACCAACTAGAGCTGGCTACTGCTTTGGCTCGCTGCAGTTTGATCCGGTAGAATAAGTGACCGGGCAAGTTACGCTTCCAAGTAAGATTACACATTTTAAATGTCGTCCTGTTCTAGTCTTATGTGTTCAGTTGACAGACCACCTCTTGTGAACTGGGAACTATTTCAGGGAAAGTGTACCACAATGTGCCATAGGGAAGTGTTTAGGTAAGTGGAGTTTTGACAGTTACGTTAAATGTACGCACATCGAACTCCATGACACCTACGTTACTGCTTCAGAAGATTAGTAAATTTTTGAGGACAGTCTATACGAAACCACGTTAAAAGAGTGTGTAAGTGTAGGTGTGGTTCGTTCTAACAAATTATTGTCTACTTTCAAATGATCGTCTAAATGACGTTAAACTGTGGGTGAACCAGAAGAAGCAACCTCCCGTTCAACAATACCGTCCAAACTATTCACAAACGAATTGTTTACACAAGTGACTTAATTGCATTATGATGTGAAGACACCTTCGACAGTAAGAAAACGGAAAGAAGCAAACGATAACAAATGGATTTTTGTACGATTTTGGAAGTTTGTTTCTAGACGAAGTAGAGCATTTTTTCTGTAATTCCAGAATTTTCGGGTTTGAATAATCATTGTGTGTTCGACGTTTAGACGTGTACTAACTGAGGAATGAGCACAATGTGGAAAGACATCAGGCACTTGATTGTTTAGCGTTGACTACACTGTTATTTCTAATCTGTCTCTGGGGGTGAACAGCATACAGAAGGTGCAGTATTACTAAGAGTAGTGGGGGGTTTTGGTTAACATAAACCAAACACCATTTACAACTGATCGCAGCTGTTGCATTCCGATAGGTGTTTCATTCGGCTTCCTGATTTGCAGTGTTGTTAGAGTTCTTGAGTGACGCACACCTTTACAGAAGGTGTAACCAATTGTAAGTGATGCAAAATTTGTATCTTAACAGCGTGATGGTTAGTTGGACATGTGGCCCTTCAACATTATTTAATGATTCTATTATGGTCATTAAACTGAAAACGCGTGTTTCTTCCTTTGGAGATTTCTGGTGCTTTTAGTCACCAGAACCATAACTGATAAGACTTTAGTAACAGTGAATAGTGTATGAATCTAGTTTTGCTGTTTTCGTGTGATGAGGTAGTTTAAACACCACATAGCACTCACATCGATCAAGATTTCTTTCAAAGAATACCATCGCCATTGCAGAAACACCTTTGCTTTCCTAGGGTTGTCTCTATTATAAGGGAATTTCTCCATTCGCAGAATATAACAGTACAATTCTATCACTGCTGTTGTGTAACCTATGTGAGGTGAACGGTTGTAAACAAGAACAATGTGCTGTGTAGTGATGGCATAAACAAGGTTCAAAAGAGGACATTATAGCTTTATCTCCAAACACACACGCGCACATACGCACACACAACCATCCACTTGTGTTTGTGTCTGTTTAAGTATATCGAATATTGTTAGGTAAATTGAAACGTTTCATCTTTGCTTTTTAAGAGAGTGATCCCAAATTGAATTACAAATGCGATTCATCAAACCATCGGCCTTCAACACCTGCCATGTCCACGAACTCTCTGGTAGGTAAGACACTGGGTAATTCCTAATGCGATGTGTGTTCGTGAGTCGAATCGGCCGTAAACGCATACGAGTATGAGACAATCAGCCAAATCGCTCCCTCCGGGCCAACTATCCGTGGATTAGAAAACAACGTGAGAAGAACAAGTTTATGTTCCCATCCAGCTTCCTTCTCCCGGTTAGACAGTTCACTGTGTGTGTCCTATTAATTCACTCAATTACCCAACTGTACAGTTGCGTTCACACTGATTCACACACCTACAAAATGCATCATGTGTGCCATCGAATTGCCTGAAGCTATAGGTTAGTGACTACCATCCACACATCACTTTTGTCGCTCTACCGTTGGCTAGCCAACTTCAGAAATCGTGGTGGCTATCTCATCTGGTCAACAACTGTGGCAACACCAAGGACAGTAAAGTGAATGTTCAGCGACAATAATTCTAAGCGACTGGCGAGGAAAATTAATGCAGAAGCTACTGTTGTGGATAAGTTTAAGAATGGAACGCACTGAGTAAAAAAGAATGAAAGAATCGATCATTTCTTAGCTAACGATACAGCGATGTTAACAGTGTAGTTAGTCGAACTGTTTGTTCTTATGTGCAGGTCCACTGCATACGGCCAGATAAAATTAAAGCGCTGCACTATTAGCCTTGTGGCTTTTGATAGTCTAATTTGGAGAACTCAGAAGAGAGCGCACTGTTCTTTACTTGTGTGACTTGATTGTTTTCGAACTGATGAGATATTAGCTGGAAATTGTAACCCTGTTTAACTCGCTTAGGTGAGGTAACACAGTGATTATGATCACAGGGTACAACACTTCCATTAAACACCTATCATGACCATCAACTGATTAATTTAAATATAATACGATAGAAGCAAGCAAGCAGCACGTGCAGACAGGTATCTTTATGAATACACACAGCACAGTAATTTGTAAGCATAATGTCAAAATTAACAGTTTGTCGTTTGGCCTATATGGATTAAATCACCATTGTTTAATGATAGCAGAGAGGTCAACCAGTGGATTGGCTTCCCATGCTTGGTTGTCGGTTGCAACAGTAGTTGTAAGAAATGAGATGAATGACCAGCAACTAAATAGTTAAGTGCATTTGGTGTAGAAACTTTGTCGAGATATCTGAGAAGCAAGATCCAAATGGGCCACCCTGAAGAAATATTCCGTGAAAGGTGGCGACAGGAAACTGGTTAATGGTATCCATTAAAATCATTGACCAAAAGCCCATTAAGCCTTGCTTATAAAGAAGTAAGCTAGGTTATTTTATCAACCTTTAATATAAGCATATTCATTAGTGCGGAAACAAATTTGGGATTGATTATCTCTTATGACTGGCGTAAAATGCAGCCTCGTCTATTGGTTCGCTGTATGTTGTTTGTCACAGCAATGGCGATCCGTTCGTTTTTGTTACATGAAATACCTTCTATATTTTGTGTTCTGCACTACTAGTGTGTCTTCGTTTCCCTAATCGATCGCACGGGAAACTTTGCAGTTAACGTTCCGCGTTCCCCTACATGTAAAACAAAACATGCACTGACTCATTTCCTTCGTCGCTCTTAAGACTGTAAAACCTTAGTAATAGATTTGTTTCTCCGAGGCGGGGACAGATCGTCATGAATGGAAAGAATTGAAAACCAAGGTTCCAGTCGCGCTGATCTGGTTACTGGCCGTGAAACTATCAGATTTTATAAGAAAGCCCGTTTACGTGAAACTGATACATTGTTTGATTATCAAAACACAGTTGACGGGCGTGTAGTTACGTGGAACGAGAAGACATTTGTGTTACTCCAACCTCTGGTTTATTATATGAATGACCCGGGTCACTAATTGGGCCAATTGAGACCCTTTTTGAAGCACCTCCCATTGAATTAATAAAGTCGGTTGGGTGTGGATAGACAGAGATTATTGAAGTAGTGTCCATCGTGCTCTTGTCAATCCAGCTCGGCTACCATGTCCAGCTGTGTAGTGGGCATCCGATTTCCTGTTTGTTCATGAGCAGTGAACATGGTCAAACTTCAACAGCTCCATGTGCAACAAGTATACGGACATATGTCATGCAAATCCGGAAATGTCACACCAAGCCACCTATAGCTTGGTCTAGTCTCCACGACCAAGGGGTGTGACAATCAGGGACCTAAAGAGGTTCTTGAGCTCTGGTCTCTCTGTGCCTTGACCTTGTTAATTGGGCAGGCCACCATCAAGCTGAATTTCTCATCATCTGCCGAAGACCACTAACTACCACCCCCCTTTGGTTCGGTCCGGGTTTTGGACCTGTCGACAACATGGCAGTTTTAATGACTAGGCTGTGTTGGTAACTTATGCCCTCTGGCATTTGGTCGGTCAATGCATGATAAATTGTTGATTAGCTCATCCATCCATCTACTAACTAACGCAGTACTCAGTCCATCTCGAAAATCTCCCAGGATGTTGAATAAGTGTGCCAGATAAAGTAATGAATACTTCCTTTATTCTCATGAAACTACTTAAAAGAAAACTGTCATGTTCTCTCTTATAACATCCACGTGATTTTACCAGGCGACTTCATGTCCATAAGTACCTGGTGATTGGAGCATTTTGTGTGGGCCTTCTGTTCCGTTTTTTTACACAGTAAATACTATCGTTGTGGTTAACAGTTTGTTCTACTGCGAAAGCAGACTTTTTGTGGAGTGGGACACTAAAAACGAGTGATGCCCATTTTATGCGACCTTTCTCTACTGACCGAACTGTACTGTGCTTACGGGATGTACTAGCAATGAGAAAGTACCCAAACGCAAGATTCAACGTCTACAAAGTATCTGCCTAATAACAGCTTTTCATCCTTGAAGGGCGGATAAGTAATGGTTTGAAACCGTTGTCATCCGTTGTTATGCTACTAAAAACCTTTCCGTGGTCTGCTTGTCTGAACTGTTGTGCGCACAAAAACTATCTACTTTCCGATATTTTCTATTATTCCCAGAACCTTCTGTTTTCATTAGCCAGCTGGTGTCACAAATTTGTTCACTGTGTTCGAAGCTGTTTGAGGGTTAAATACGACATCAAGACCCTTGGTTGAGTGGGCGCAGTAGTAACTGTAATCCGAAATTACGTTAAGCATGGTGGTTTTCTCCGTTCGCCACTCCGTTTGGTAAGACACAGTAGTAAATCCAATAAAAGTTTACCATGAGACAACAGACTCGATCCCCAGTCAGTCGGAATGATCTGAGCAACCAGTCAATGTGTGCTTCTATAGGTTTTACGGTAACCCTGGACTGCACGCAAAATGCAACGTCTCTCAACGCATTCTGTTCTCATCTTCCTAATTTGATTTGCTTGGACACAAAGACAAGTGAAAACTCATGGTATCCAACCCACTTCACTTTACCAGCAAACGATGATACATGGGATATTTTTGCCTCAGTGACAATATTTTTCACTGTTATCTTACTGTCTTGACCATAAAAACTAATCGCAAAGGTTTCACCGCAACAGATCGAAGAAATATACACCATATCATTACTCTATACGAGTTATTGCAGCGAAATTAGACAGTGTGATAAACTTGTTCAATCACCGTAATGTAATGCTTTGAACATACGGACGAAATGATTAGGCCATTTTTCTTGTGTGACTCAATTGAGGTTAAGTTTAAGTCCACAGAATTCAGGTCACATATGACCACATTGTAAGTTGTGGCTCTGAGCAGCACACAACAATTCTGGGTCTAGTTCGCATACAACTGCAATACGCTTTCTAAGGAATATGTCAATTTAGTCCCAGTAATCCAGCTATTGAGCTACGATTGTTGAGAATAACTCAATTACAGCCCATCCTGGCGATTTATCGATCACTCATTGGTGACATTCAAAGTACAGCTGGTTTATCTGTCAGTCTGGAAGCAATTTAAACAGTAACCGTGTCGACTTCTGACAACAGGTGGGAATAGAACCGTATGCTACGGTAAGAACACGCGAAATCATGAAGTGACCTCAGTTTACGAATATTTCGATAGGTGTGTCGAGCGGAACTCACCCGCCTATTAAGTCGTTATTTGCCGAAGTAGCCAGCTGAATACTCTTTTAGACATAGTCATCTGTCATATTTGTTATGTATAATGTGTTACTTCATTTTGGTCTCCTGACCCCAACTAATGACACATGAGCTGTGGTATCGTTTCTGATGATACTGACGGGAGCTTAGGATACCGGACAGCCTGTTGTTTCCTAGATTTGTTGCTAGTGATTTTGTTGTCACTGTAACTTTTTCACTATTGAGAAAGTCAACTCCAACAATACAAATGAGTACATACCGCATATGTTATTTTGTGAAACTGACAAAGGACAAATTATACAACTTGGGAGGCCAATTCGTCCGGATGGAAAAATACATGAAGGTAGGCATTTCAAAATGAAATACTTTGAACAGTCAAAAAACTTGTATCCCACGTGTTCTGAGGAGATGAGTCGGACTCCACGCGTATTAGTAGATATCTCGAACCGATTTTTATCCTCATTAATTCGAAACAACCTTAGGCTGATGAAGCTTCCGCTTAAAATGCCACGTCATGTAAAGCTAAACGCCTCACAATAATGGGTCATCATGCTGACCAGGTTAACTCGTGCAGTGTGGATTTGTATAGCCGGACTCCGAAACTACGGACTGTGAGCGAAGCGACGTTTAACCGATATTACAGTACAACGTTGTACGGACTAAAGCAATGGAGGTACCCTTGAATGCATACACATCCCCTCACCTATCTTCCTTATGTCTCTAACATACATAGTCAGAATGATCTACGTTTGTGACGTACAAGAATGTTTAAACTGTTGGCCCGTCCAGACTTTTTTCCACTCAGATTAAATGGTTGAATGGATCTCACTGTTCCAGATAGATAAAAACGAAAGGAATACTCTATGTAAACTATCAGTCCAGTAGGTCTGGCAGTGAGTGTGCAGATAGTTGTTACAGTCTTCAGAAGCTTCCATGTTGATAACTTCTTGTGTATAACATCTCTTGGAATGTTGGTGAGTTTTTGCAGCTGTTGGGCAGCGCACAATGTAGATACGCTGCCGTTCTGATTTCTTTCTGACTACAGCTCCTAATAAGCCTAGTTAACAAAGACTGTCGATGATACGCTACGTCGTATACTTTTCTGCAGGTGAAGTGTTTAGTTTGTTTAGGCACATTTAGTAACAAAACGTACAGTTAGAAGAGTATGGTGTTTTTCGACACTCGAAACGAAGGCCAAACCTAGTTAATGGATCAATACGTTCCGCCTCACGATCATGTCAAGATTTCATGCACAAAGTTGATTCTGAATCTCTAGAACAGAATATGACTTCCGTTTTTCTGCAAGAATCTTCTACGTCACTTATGCGTGCATTGTGTGGTATAGACGCGATTGTGGAATTTTAATCCGAGCACACTGAGCGATACCCGTCATATTCACTTCCCAAGCATGGCTACGTCCGAGTCCATAAAAGTGTCTAGTCAGTAAAAACCCAAACTGCTTCGTTGGTTTCGGATTCGGATTGTGTACAATTCCATTCGTTGGACCAGTCGTGGGTTACGTGAAATCAAAAAATGGCAGCTAATTTGGTTGTTTTTTAAGAAAAGCCAATTCATACTTACTGAAAGCACCCTGTATAATCTATGAGCCCTCTCCGAACGGGTGATGGCTGGAGGATGCTAGGTACATTCAAATACCATGTTAACATTGCATTCATCTAGTAGTTCAACAGTAAGTTTTCCCATCACAGAAGATTACTATCCACCACTCATCTACGTAGGGCACTTTTCTGTCTGCCCATTGTAATACGCACGGAACTGTAAAATTTAACTGTTTTCGGTTAGGCAGAATCGACATGCTCGTAAACGGTTACTCTGGAGTAACTGATATCCAGCTGTTTGTTGATGTCATTCACAACCAGTGGGGCATTCGGGACCCTTTGGTTGTGGAATACAATGATAGTCGGAAAACAGCTTGTCTGACGCCGTCCAGAATAAAAAATCTTATGTACATGTTCTCGTCAAGGACAGAGGCCCATCTGTTCTCTCCAGCAGTCTACTTCCAGGGATGCACCATTACGGTGAACGTATATTACTGCCACAATATAAAAACCAGATTACGAAAAAATCAGGCAAGAATTATTTTACTGTCACTTCTGATTCTGCGAACGAGATAACTATGTTAGTGACGTGCTTCGATGCAAGCGGACAACAGGGTTAATTCGGTTCGCTTCTTTTGACACGCTTGCATTGAAAACTGCATGGAACTCGTCGGTCCAGTTGAGGGGGTCCGGAGTGGCTAAAGTTGCAAGGTTTAAAGATCACAATGTAGTTTCTTTTCAGAGTCCATGGGCAAAAGGAAGACTGGAAGCAGTTTCTCGTAATACATTTGACGATATGCAAAACCTCGTAAACCATAACATTTATTCAGCAACCTACCTCCCAACGTATCTGGAAGCAAATACAATTTGAGTATTGGTTCAATAAATTCCCCCACAGTTGGTCTTCCGAATATGCAAAAGGTCACAGGAAACCAGCTGGGGGGTAAAAATAAGTACTGTAACTTTGTTTCTGTGGGACTTGGTAACAGATTCCGCCTCTAAGGCCGGAACGAAATGCGGTGACTCTATGGAAAGTCACATTATCAACCATCGATGTGAGCGCAGCTCAAATTTCATTTGTCTCTTCAATAATGGAAAAAAGAAGAAATGTGAGTACATGTTACGTTACGATGGGTGGTCGCTTGACAACTGACGCTTACCCCTTGACCGAAAACACGATCCAGGCTAGGAAATCGGAGCTGGATCACGTGTGAACAGTTCCGGCAGCCAATCTGTCGGCCAAGCAAGTAAGTCGGCTGCGATGAGCAAGCAATCGGAATGAAGTTCCGGTGATACTAATCAGTAACTGTCCCCATGCACTTATTTCTTGAGGTTCACGTAAAAACTGATGCACCCGCTCGTAGATGTATAGTATATGGTTGAGTAAGCCTTTGAATCTTGGCAGAAGGATGTGTTGGGATATCTGTCTTGTATCCTACTGCTAATGGGGTAAAGCAGAAAGAACCCGATCACGTGCTGTAGTTTTTAAGAGAGCACCACTCACTGTCGTTGTTAGTACAGCCACCCCATTAATTAGACATCTCACAGTCAAGTTTACAGGTTTCTAATTGATACTGAAACAAGCCTAATGTTTTGCTCAAGAAAATACACGCCAGGTGAGACAATTCCTTCTACGGTAGCCTCTTGAGATACGAAATCGTTTTGCGTTGCATACATTCACCACAAAAACAGACGCCCCAATATGTACAAGAAACACTTCGTGAGATTTAGTTGGGCGTGGTTCCTTTAGAAAGAAAAGGTCACGGTAGTTTCGTAGGACTAAACTCAGCTTATTCGAGGACTGACTGCCAGGCGGATCATTTGATCATACAAGACCGTTCATGAACAAATCTCGCACCTCAATCTGACACACTAAAACTTGTTACGTACTCGATACAAGAAAGTGACCTAGGATGTATTCAGCTGACCCAGTCAATAGCTCGTGAGTCCAAACGATTTTTATTTACATGATGTCTGGATCTGTGCAGCCTGATGATACCGCATTCCATGTGCTGAGAAACCTGTTGCAGTGCAGTAAGAGTCTTCGATATAAAAATGTCGGTTTTTCTTTCACTCCGAACTGATGGTCTAAAATATTATTAGTTGAATTGACAAATAACTTCCGCCGTTTTATAATGACTACGTAACCGCCATAGAAAGCAGCAAGCCAGAATCACGCGATAGTGTACTTTCAGTTGAAGAATATACAAGGTTACTGGTGAATAGCAGGGGATTGTGGTCTGTACAGATGATCACAGCTGTTGCATTCCCGTAGACATTTCGGTCAGCTTCTTTTGAAAATAGTACTAGACCCGAGATTCACCCTTGTCAGGATACGTCAGTAATGCGTGCTCTTGCCATGGCCGGCACTAGAAATCTGGCTAAGCTTCCACGAAGTAATCTTGTCAGCCACTGCGCCACTAACCTCACAAAGTATAAATGCATTAACAATATTCTTAACATGCCCCCGATGTTAATCGTGAACACACTTCCCTGTTAGCTGTAGTGGGTTGTTTTGCTCGCAGTGATTGGAGACCATAAGATTAAACTACTTTCTTCCAAAACGATCATCTTCAATAAACATAACTTTTGTTTCCCATCAAAGTGTTATCCACTGGAAAAATTGAACTTCTCATACTTCAACGGTTGGTTCATCCTTAACGATTTTGTCTTATTAAGTATAAAAATTGAGAATGAAAATCAGGGACTTCTCTGTTGCGAGCTAAACTTCCCCTGTGGTTAATATGTGCACATTTTCACTTTAACGAGTTGATTGCTGGTACCCTCCCTGCTGCAACCTGCGGCTGAATTCCTTTCCACTAGAGCTGACTAAATAAGATCGTAATAAAACAAACCGGAGACAAAAATATTGGACTATGACGCTAACAGGCTACTGACATGTCTCAGGTTAGACTCTCGCCGAGTAGGCTTTTAGTGCCAAGTGAATCAACCGGCCTAATCGTGTCGTGCGTCTGTGAGTCAGAAGGTAGTTCAGACAGTGTATACTTAACAATAGAACTACGGGGTTGGCTAACTAGTATAGAAAGATGTTAGGTTGATCATCTCATGTCACGTAGTCGAACGTGCTTAGTGAACACACCATTTTACTGAACGACCATCAGCTACACTGTTGACGTGTGTTAGGCTACATAAAGTTGACGATGTTTCCCCATTACACGCCACGTAATTTGTCTGATTTATTAAACTAGTCCTGCAGGATGACCACAAGATAAGCAGAACTCTATCACAGTGTTTCTTTTAGAACAAGAAAATGCCACTGTGTACTGAGCTGAGTCGACTACATTCAGTACTGCTCACTCTTGTACCTGTGATGCATATCAAGGTTTCGTTTTCAGTTAATCCTAACAGTTGAAAAGGGCAGGTGAGAACGGCTAGCTGGCCGTGACTTGAGAGCCTGCCAGTAAGGAACACTAACTCGTACTACAGTTGGTGCCTATCTTTTCTGTGCAGACCGATGAGGAAAGCGTCAACAGAAGATCAACCGGCTACCACGATATCATGAGGTGCATCATGCGCGTTCAGTTAAGTCGCATAAATTTCCAGATAGAACTGCTTCAAACAGTGTTAGCGGCACAGACGGTTTCGAGGCGAGGGACTTTGGATGCTAACGTAGTGGTTCTAGTTTCGAACCTGGTTCAGGCTATCTTTTTACCTAATGTGCCCGCACAATGATGTAAGTGGCCACAGTGAAGTGTCTGTTTGAGGGTGCTTATCGTGTGTTACCAGTGCAAGCTGGTAATGATACTGAGCTTGTTTATACGATTAATGAATTCTGCATAATTTTCGACCGTGACAGTTGCAGTCGGTCTAAAATGCTCACGTGGTAGATTATACCTATTTCGCCAGCGGAATTTACGTTAATACTGAAAAAGCTTGACTATCTTCTTGCTCACTCATGCTTTATGATAAGATTTGTCGCAAAACCTCACTTCAGATGGCAGAGAGAGACTGTCAGACAGCTGTAACTATGCGAACAAAGAGGAGCAGCCTGTCCACTAAACCTCCAAAGGGTCTGCATTGAAATGATGACCACGCCAATGAGAATATCAACTCGACCTTAAACTATGCACTAAGGTACCATATGAAAATAGTAAGCTAAAAGTCATGAGCACAGGCTTAAGAATAAACATCAGTTTAATACTTCCCTCTACGTAACCTAGCTTCACACACCCCAAGTAACGTTGACCAGTGTACTTTAAACATAAATATCAGAACTCTCGTTTTTGTGATCTGTGACCATTTCCACATTGAACAAATTCGTGATGTTACTGTTTACTAAATAATGTGTCCCCTCAGGGTTTGATTTACCGGTACATACCTAAACTAATTAGATAACGTTTTGCGTTTTCCCCTAGTTGAGCATGCCTAACAAACTTCAATGTATATCATATTGTTACATCACGGGATAAAGAAAAACGAGAACCGCCTACATAATTTCTGCAATAGACTCAGCACTAACATGAATACAGTTCATCCATCGCACTTTTTGATGTTACACAGACTACTTAACCGAAACTCCAATAAGGGAAAAGAAGAACAAACATCTGCGCCTTACAGTGTTGGTTCTTTTCGGTTATTCTTGTCTTTGGCACTTTATGTATGAGATTGTAATGAATCAGCGCACAAGGCTGCACATTAATTAGTGGGCTTGTTTGAAAACCGTACTTTCCGTATTCATCTAACAAAATTCGTTTTACTTATTTGTTACAAGTGTGGTGGTATGTAGGTGAAATTTGGCAGAGTATTTGAACACTACACCAAAAGAATTGGGTGATTGTCTTCCACAGTGAGTCGGAAACCAAGGTATACAACGTGATTAGTTAGAAATGTGCACCTTTCTTAATTGAGTTGAAGTAGTGGGTTTAGTGGTTTAGAGAAGAGCCATTCTAGCGTGCCTTCATTTTCATTCAGATATATATTCTTTATTAACCTGTTGTCGAAACATGCTACGGCATCGGGTACGTCTTTACAAACAAATCAGCTGTAGAGCGAAAACTCCGACAGATAGAAGTCTGGTAGTATAGTGATTCGTGATGCTCAACTATAAACCGGCATACTGAAACAGTACTTTATGAGTAAATGTAGTGGTGGAGTCTTTTAGACAATCATTCACTTGCAATTGTTGTTAAACGCGAGCAGAAACTGGTTTACCGAATCACTTTCTTCATCTTAAGACGGTAGTTTTAATGCAATGAGGCCAATATACAGTGTGTGGAAGTGGCTGTGCATTTGAAACGGTTATAGTGTGTGACGCGCCAACTATGCGCGTCATCCACTTTACGTAAACCGAACGAATGTTTAAACAGATCACAAACAACAGATAGGACAAACTTGTGGCAGGTAAAGTCCACAACTGAATGTGTGCGCCGAGAACTACCACTCATCCCACAGATGTGTACCCGGACACAGAATCTACGTATCCCTGCAAATATAGCTTCATGTACGTTCATATGTGTATATTTAATTCCAACGGAGGCTTAAATGTCTGTTATCTTTTCCATTTAGCTAGACTTCAGCTCACCGTGACAGTGTAATTGTTAATTCACATAACTCCAGTTGTTTGATGGTTGAAAAATGAAGTGTTACTAAATGGAAGAATTTTGCTGGCTTAACCATCTCTCCATCTTACAAACGTCTCAGGTTTACTTTTGCGTTTAGTGTACCGTGTATGGCAAAGAATGAGCTTTACTAAACCACAACTAAACCATATCTAGACCAAGCACAAATACTTTGAAACCCCTTAATGCTGGTCGCTGGAAATGAATTCAGGTCAACAGAATGAAATATCAGTAACAAGGTTGTTCTCATAGATTTAGCTTTTGCTAGAGAAAACTGATTCCACCGACCTTTGCAGTGAAAGGCAGTCAAAGTTCACTCAAAGCCAACAATAGAGTGGCTGTGGTCATCAGTGTATTCAATTAGTGCGATTTTACTGTTTCATAATACTCATCCTCTTTCGGATTCATCAGGCACAGGTTAACGGAAACACTGAATCGACAACCTTAGATTTACATGGTACATATTTGGACTACTGGTCCAATCAGCTATGAAACAACATAGGAGTGTAGCACATGAGGTCTACCAGCCGTGGTATTTCAAACAAATTAAGGCTTCCTAATTAAACACAGTCAACAACCGCTGACAACCTTATTCTTCTCTATAGCAAATACGCTCGCAGATAACACAAACAGTACACGCAATTAACTGTGTGGTAAACACAGTTACTACTCATGCTTACAATTTGTTGGGAAACAATCTGATGTTGTGCTGAAAATAGCTGATTTATTGGTGCGTCTTATTTTCCCATGTGTGCTGTAAAAGCTTGCCACAGAGATAATTTTTTACCCACAGCCACCAAAAAGCTGGGAAACATGATCGACAGTCAATAATCATCAGACTTATTTAACGCATTTTGCATTGCACCACTGAAGCTACCTTCATCTGGGACGTTTCTGAGTGAATTTAACTACTTGTTAAGACGCTATATTGTTGAACGAATTGTAAAGTTTATGGAAACTTAACCAGTAATCGAGTTGCGGAGTTCACAAGGTAGGTGGTTACTCTGAATTCTTGAATTCTCAAACTGAATCACTGCGTTGTTCCTCAAGTGTTGTCAGAATTACGTATCGCAGGCAACTAGGCGGGTAGCTGTGAACAGCACCTCCAATTGAAACGACCATACAGAATAATTATCTTTAAACCGACTAAGCAGTGGCTAGTCAAATGAAAATTATGCACACCTTTTCAAAGGGTCAGCGAATCGAAAGAATTCCTTCTCTTAGTTGTACTATGTGATACTGATGTTGTACTGTTATAATACAACCTTCGGTAAATCCTCATTTGAATAACTAGATAGATATTTTATGGGGCTACCATGGCAAAGTTGCCCAATTATTTGCTGGATGAAAAATAACACATCCTTGTTAATTTGGACTTGATCATCCCCTATACACTTCCTGATTGGTCACTTTCCTTCTCCATTTGCCAGTCCACACCCAATTCCTTACCCTGTTCGTCTAGTTTGGACATGGCTTCGTCCAATCGATTCGATCGACGGCAAGCCTAGAAAATTCACAAAATCACATCCAAGTCCTGTTGGCAATCCACCGCAGGGGTTTGTTCACTCCCTCCTTTTTCTCCTTCCCTCGCTGGACCGGTTCTCACTTCGTTTCGGCGATACCAACCCGGCTGTTTGCCTTAGGGCAGAGCAACAAAAAAACCCATCCACGAAAGGTAGCAAGACAGAACCAATCACACCCCCAAGGGAGGGTTCATCCCTTGAATCGGTCAAATTCACAAGACGGGCGCCTATCGATGGCTAGATCGAATAGGAGGGATGTCAGACAAATCGCTGATTGGGGGGTGGGACTAGTCAAGAGATCGGTTGGCACGAGCTTCATGGTCCAATCGATTGCCGCCTATGTGGACCAGATGGGACAAATTTGTTTCCGCCTTCGGCCATTTGTCGTTGCACATACTGCTGATCCGACTGTACAGTGCCGCTCAGCGTTTTTCGAGAAAAGTACCCAAGAAAACTGCCTCGGGGTCCCCAATTTGAACCACCTCTAGTGCTGCCGAAGTTGCCACTGCCCAACTGGCCTTGCTTTATCGCTGCTTGGAGCCATATTGAACAAACTTCAGAAAACGAAGGGCGTTAATCAATAATGTCATCAGATATCCAAGTAAGTGGAGTACGGTCAAAAGCCATTCTGGCCTTTTAAATTTGTCGTAAAGTTTCCAAAAGCCACGTTTCTACAACAGATTTCAAAAACAGCATTGATGTGTGCTAGAAAACACAAGTGGTCCAGTATGGAAATATTTTGTTATATAAAATTAAAAGCATAGGTTGGTGAATGTTGACATCTGCCATTTAATTATGGTCGAAAATTAGAATAAAACACATAGCAAACAAGCTTGTTTTCAATGCTTCATCATCAGGCTAAATACAACCCATATAAATGTGTTGTAGTTAACCTGGTGATGAAGCACTGAAAACAAACTTGTTTGCTTTGCGTTTTTCTCACGACCAAACCGGGCATATTCACGATATTAAAGTAAAACACCCGAACATGGACATGCATGAAATAAAGCAAACACCGCTTAGAACTAGTCACAGTCTTTACATTTCCATAGAATTTTCAGCCAGCCCCGCTCGAACAAACACTATGCTCGAGCTTTGGTCCTGTTAGATCAGCTTGTCAGTGATATATATTCTCACGAAAGTCGATGTACGTTATAAATAAGGTCCAGTCGGTAGTGACAGGAAAAAACGTTTGCCTACCAACAGTCATAAATGACAGACAACTGCCAACGGTACTGGCTTCCATCCACCGGTACCAAAACCACAGCTTCTGATATATCTTCGTAATACTGGATTTGATGGAGTTTGGCCAGTCAGATGTATTAGAACCCCCTTTGTCTGAGAAAGGAAAAAGGTTACCTGGATATATTGCTAACAGTCCGTCTACACAATACTGTCGCTAACACAGTATCTGTTTGTTTTACCTAAAAGATTCTGTGATATAGCCTGGTCGACTGTACCAATGATCTGGCTTGATGGAGATCAGTAGAACGGATCTCATTATGTTCACGCTCCCCTTTGCCTTGGTTCTTCGGGTGTACACTGTATGCAGTGTGTGTGTGTGTGTGTGGAATAACAAGTTGTATAACGCTAATTGCATGTGGTAATGCAGTTGCGTTTGCGCCACATGACCGACGATTGCGAAACGTTAACCCGAACTCGGATGCACTGAATTTTCTGTGTGGTGTGTATGGGGTATACGGTCACCCAATTTTTGATAATAGTTGACAAGTTTGGTAACTACCGGTTTATTCACTGGGTTCGCTGTTCAACTTACAGACCTTCTGTTACACTTTGAAGCTGTGTTTTCAGTGTTAACCAGAGTAACTAATAAACCTTTTAAGAACTGAGAAGGTGGTTCAGAGAACCTACCAATACTAACAACATTGTCCGTTCTAAATGGATAGTTTCGGAAGGTTTAGTATATTCATACATTGAAAGCCTCAACTGCATCGGGAATATAACTTTGTGTTCAAGGAAATATCAACATTAACAGCAATTAGTTTGGGATATTAAACGCCCAATGCGTAGCCGAAAGAAGAGGGAAAACCCAGTAACTATATACGACCAGCTGTTTTAAGAATCAGCCCAACCATCGTCGGCATCATTACACCACTAAGATCGGCGACGTCACGTAAACAGCTTTCACAGTCTGAGGCAAACGGTACAATGCAGCTCACAAAAGCAAGTCTGTTTTCCGGTGAAGTATCGCAAGCGAACCACATACAGTGACATAAATCTAATCCGAAGTGTAAATTGTCAGTGCTACCAGTGGATAAAAAGCTGATAAACGTTTACATGCCTGCTGATTGGCTGCTTTATCTGACGCTATAACGATGCAAATTATCCGCTTGTCTTATCATGTTTTTCTATCACAAAGGACCGCGCAAGACTGTTAACCACAAACGGGGTACACCATGAACCGGCAACCGATTCCGATCCAAGTGGCGTGGATATCAGTTTGGATTTCCAACCACCATATTTCCCGCCTCCATACTTCCATCCGCAAATGGGTCTCGGCGCGGGTGTTTTCGGAGCGGGCGCTCATCCATCCGCTGGGATGGGACCGCTGGGACAATTCTTTGGTGGAAATATGAGCTATGTCACGCCTAACCCAATTTATCCGCAGTCCTCTATGCTGGGTACACCGTCGCCCCAAAGACCCTATCCAGCTACAGCGACAACGTATAATTTTGCCCCCACATCGTCCTACTACAACAATGGCACTAATACCGGTAACAATTCTGTCAGCTATGCCCTCGGCGATGGGGGCGCAAATATGGTCTTTGCGGACAGTTTGCAAGAATCCGATTCGTCGAACTTGTTTATGAACAGTGCCATTCAATCGGCTTTCAATTTCCAAGCGGAACGTACAACGGACCAGGTGGGTGTGAACTGTTTTCTATTGACGTTGGTGGAGTCCAGCGTGAACTGTTTGAGAAATCCTGCTAGGGCAGTCGACCCCCTGAATCATTTGGTGAATTCTATAAGAGACAGTGGGACGGGTGGGTAACTGAGTCCAAATGTGAAATTTCCGAGCTCCTGGCGTGGATTCGTAGCTAAGCTGGTAGAGCGCTTGCTGTGCTTAGACATGCTATGTCTTTCGTTGGTTCGAATCCATCCGAAACCCTGATTATTCACAACTAGGTCTCATCGAAACTCAAAAAGCTTTATACTTTTAAGTGTAGATGTGAATAGTTACTTAGAGGTAGTTGTTCCAACCATCCAATTTCATCCGGTTTATTGTCGGTCTTGCAAAAGAACCCGAATCGATATGGTTTAAACAGCTCCCCAATGAAACAGTAAGTTTCGTTGCATGCAAACCGGATGTTTTATCTTTAAACAAATGTTAGGTATGCTTTTCGCTTATCTGCGTGCTCACTGTAAATAAACACCTTTCGCAAATTTTCTCCTGCAAACTAACGGTTCGCTATTAAAATAAGTTGGTATAGCTTTACCCATTGTGACTGCTGATGGAACAGGTATCTCTAAAAAGTATCCCCGATTTCCTCATCTTAGAAGAGTGAACATTTTAACAGGTCACAACATTGTGTCACTGTCTGTAAAGTGCATTTTTCAAATTTGCAAATGAGCGTACCCAAATTGAGCGCAGAGAACATTACCGATATGGCACTGTACAGGTAACCACGGTTGCTACTCACTAAAAGTTGTTTAGTGCGCGAAATCTGTTTCCTATGCGATCAGGAGCATCTTATTAGTAATTTGCTACCAATAGCTACATCATCTGCTTTCACCAATCTAGACAAAACGTGATCTTGTTAATTTTTTTAACTTTTAGTCCATACGTGTTCAGACTCCTTCAAAACCCTCCGAACTGGGCCGCCTGTTCTCAAGTGACAAGTCTTCAGAACAGGAGGAGGCTGCCTACAGATCACGTGGCGATCGCCAGTCTGCTGCCAATTCCTCCCCTGCAGCTCCTGTCCTACTGCCAGTGCAGCAGTGTTCTACACGAACGTTGGAGGATCGGAGCGACTCACACCATGTGTCTGATTCACGCCCGTTCATTAACGTTGGCTCCAGTTTGGACAATCTGAGCGACCCTCGTGGCTATGTGCTGGGCGCCAAGCGATTTGATCGAGTTGAACAGACAGCCGACTCTGCATACCAACAGGTATGTGTGGTTGACATAATACCCAGCATTAACTTTGCATTTCAAGAATAAGAATGACAGCAGCAAGTGAAAAACGAGAGCAAGAATATCACAACAAGACAACCTCATTCGTTCAGTTTTAAAAGGAACTTCGTTTGGAAACGTTAATCCTGAAAGTGCATGCGCTGATGAGCATAGATCTTGTCCCAAACAAGCAGAGGTTATTGGCCTTCGTCGCCGAAGTCATCGTTCTTCTATAGATTTTGGACTGACCAAACTTAAGCCAATTAATCCCTGATACCAAACTCATGGTTTACAATCCACAGTTGGTTACATAGATTTTTAATATATATGTCAAATGACAGCGAGATAACACGTCACACCACAAACATCTTTAAAGCCGGTAATAAAAATAGGCCTGATGTTCAAGCGAATCGACACTTCCGGGTGCAGAAATATTGCAAACTATCCTACACCATGATGGATTTAACCGAACTGACAAAACGGTGTCATATTAGAAAGTAATCAACAAAGCATGTGTTCATTGACTCTGTGGCATAGAAGGGATGGTAGGCCATCTGTTTGGTAAACGCAAATAGGTAGAGAAATCCCATATCTATTCCTTCACATAAGGCCGTACGTGATGGACACCGGATCGCTGTGCGCCTCGTGTGTGGAAACATAATCAGCTGTAGAAATTTGAAAAAGGTAGTTGTGGCCCCTTATGATAGCTGACAATTCACTCAACTATTGTCGATACAATACACTGAGCTCGGTCACACTTCAAACAGAAGAGGCCTATTGTGTCGTGAATACATCTGTTTCATTGAAACGCCTCTGAGATGCATGTGGAAGCTGTGGTAGGTACTTGATAAATGTTTAGGAAAACTATGGAGCACTTCACAAAAGTGACACCCAATATGAAAATTCACTAACGCAGCCTACGGAACGTGAAATTTCCATTTTTATAAAAACTCGTCCTGTTTACCCGTCAGTCCAGTTAAGGTATAAGTTCAACATGTTCAACTGTTTAGTAGGAATGGCCCATACACTATTTGTAACACTGGATCATTGCTGTGGTTGTCTAGATGAGACTGCTTGATCAGTGCTCGATGATCGACTTGACCTGTATTTGGAACAGCTGCGTAAACCCACACGAGTCAGAGATTTGGCACCGAACTTCGTACAAACTTTTTGTGCAACTCATTTTTTGAGACCAACATCCATAGCCTGTTTTACAAAGTGTGAACTCAGCACAAAGATAACTGAATAAGAATTGTACTAAATATCTTTACACCCCTGTTTGGAACACTTGTCCATTGGGCTACCTGAATGACTGTGCCAAATACAAACATCCTTACAAGCCGACGTCGTAGAAGGTATGTAATGTATAACTGTGATAATACTTTCACTTCTATGCACAAATTGTTGAAAGGAAGTGCGGGAAGTAATGGGATCACATTAAACAAAAGAATGCGAGTAGAACTCGACCCGTTTTTTTCGAAGTCTATTGAGATACAGCTTAGAAATACGGTTGTAATTTGTTGGACTGCAGTGGAAAAGAAACGGACATTAATCGGTAATAATGAAAGAAGCTTTTCAGACTCAGAGTAGTAAGGAATACCAAAATAAGTGATCTCAAAGTCCAAACGGGGATTTTTTATTTTAGAATTCACTGATTTTGGAACTGCAACCAAAGCAGGCCAAAGTTTCACTTCTCACTCAACTTAACTGTAGGCTTTTCCCTTGTACTGCTCCTCAGATCGGAACCCCATCGCCCACGGACTCTTCCGGATCTTCGTCACGCAACTCCTCTAACTTTTTATCACCTCCTCTGGGTCCGTCAAACCTGGAAACAGAGGCGACGCTGACAAATACAGGTTCTCACAATTCGATCACACCTGAAGCCGCATATAGGACGGAGTTGACAATGATGCCATTTCATTCCCCACTGAGATCCAACAGTAGCAGCGGTGATGGTGGTGGTGGTGGCGGTTGTGGTAGCCGTGTGACCAGTGGCCCAAACCTTCTTTTTCATCGGAATTCGATGAGGACGGGAAGCTATTTTGATGCTGCCTTAAAAAGTGCTTTCGAATTTCATGGCACTTCGGGAGGTTGCTCAGAGGACACGATTCAGGACTCGATTGCAACAATTCAATCAGGAATGCCGATATCCGCTGCTGAAGTCGGACAGTACCCCTCTTCTCATGCTCTATTCCACAGTAGTCTAACCGGATTGATGCAGGGAAACGCTGTGTTGCATACCATGCAATCACAAAATATGCTGGAAACTGGTTCGCCATTCATCAGACCACCAACGTCCACACATACAAAATCCGGAATATTCAGACGAGGTGAGTACCACAACATAAACTTATGCAATTACATCTAGTCATATTTTGAAACTGAAAGCACACCTCCAATGAGTTTCTGTGTGCGTATTGATGTGCAGTGCATTGATGAAATGTATAAATTTTATCAGATTAGGTTTCAAATGTTCCACATTCCCATCTGCCAATTAAAGGAACTGACTAGTCATTCATTCCTCCTTTTAACTTCGTATCAACCAGTAGCGTGAGGTAAATGGGCTACATAACATTGCAAATCGCAAATCGGTTAGTGAAGCGAAGGCTTTTTTTACCTCGACGATTTCTATAGTATCTACCTATACTGCTTAGGACTTCGGTATTTGGTGGAAACTTAATTTGGTTCCGCATACACAATTTGTCAGAACACTCATTACTTTATGCAACACTAATTGTTTTGTTTCGTATCTACTCCACCGAGTCAACTGATCCAATTGGAGCATAGTCGATCAGGGGTTGATAACATTTCGTAGCCATTCGATAGATATAATAACAGTGTGATTTTTCTTGTTACCACTCACAGGTTTTGTGCACAAGATTTGCAACATGAATTTTGCTGGTCTCAGTCTCCGGTCTTCTAATTTTGCTTTGGTAGAACAGACGAGAACAAAGTCCTGGGGTGAGGTGTGAGCCCAACAGAGAATATTGGTAGATGCATGCACCAGTGAAGCTTCATTCTGAAATTCAAACAGTCATAAGATTTGCCATATAAGATGAATGCCAGGACGAGCTTCAGTTCTTCATCCCATATATCCTGCACATGAATGTTTCGTTAACAGAATCCCCTTCTAAAGTGTGATAGATGGATGTGGTCAAAAGTTCATCAGGTCGGTTCAGTAGACCATATGTGGACACTGCAACTACTGACAGTTCCCTAAGAATGTACGCCTACCGGCCGTGTCCGCCTGCAGGGCATAGAAGAACCAACTTGGAGCCTCCCCTCTCATCTTTACTCCTTCCTTTTACGCATAAACCGTCCGGGCCCACCTTCTCAGTGCCGACGCTTCCACCAACTAAGAGGACCATATGTGTGCTACTGTCTTGAGGGACGCGATTTAGCGGGCCAGGTGAGGAAAGTTAAAAAATTTTCCCAACCCCTTCGGTGTCGCTAGACCGAAAGTGTATCAAATGACGTTGTGTCATCAGGTTAGCCGGCAGTCAGACCAAACGGCTAATTAGCTCGCACCAGTTTGTCTGTGAACCAACCCCCCGGAGAGATGGTTGGAATAACGGATCACCGAATAGTTGCACGTGCCTGAGAGATTGTGATGCGCTGATTGATAGCCGTGATTTTTATTTCATCTGGCTTTCTTTAACTAGGCACAGTTCTTCTAGGCACAAAAACCTGGGTTTTGCCATCGAACAGCGAGTAAGTCAGGACAACTGAGCCTCTAAATTATCTACTGACGTTGATGGCAGACATCATTGATGTCAACGAAGCTCTCTGAATAGTTCATGCAAATAGGCTTCATATTATTATAAACGTCCGAACTTTAGACCGCGCATCGCATATCCTTGGTACTAACGTAAACTCGAACAGGAAAGAAGAAACTAAACTGTATGTTTTGCCGACCGTTCTGTGAAGGTTTGTGCACAAGACAAAACACACTGTTAGTGAGTGTAACTATTATGTCAAATTATTGCAAATGAATACAAAACGGCAATCAGATAACGTTTTGTTCAGTATATAAATTCAGTGTTCAATCAACTGGATAAATCGATGAATGGTGTTCCAGGATGCATCAAGGAGGACAATGCGTACCTACTATGTAATCGGTGACGGAGAAACAATACAGACATACACTATTTGACTTCATACTATTCCTCAATAGGTGAAGGGAACCCCACGGATTATTTGCTTGCAATCTGGTCGTAGATACATCTACAGTCATGTAAGGCCTTTGTGCTTATTCGAATCTAATGGAACACCAATTTTGTTACCACAGGTCTCAGGATATAAAAATGCTGTGGTGGTATTTGAGCAAACGACCTGAATGATGAATAAAGACTGTTATCTTTTTTCTGCCGATACTTGTTAGATTAGTGTACTGGAGGGTGCTTTGTAGCAAAACAAGCTATGGACCACGGGGTTACATTTGTACAAATAGACATGAGTTCATTCGGACAAATTATGGGTTAATAAACAGTAAGATAGACTAAACTTTTTGACCGTATAAGAACACATGCATATAATGTTAAATTAGTAGCTGTGAAAGTATGTGATGCTAATGAATGTCACAAATAGGAAGGTCTAGAGACTAGAGGTTACGTGATACATTTCCAGTAAATAACTTCCAGGTGATAGTTCTCTAAAGTACGCTATTAGCATGTTCCATTTACTCACTGTAGACAGTCGAATGTCTGATAGCAAAATTAATTGTTTACAGTGGTCCATACTGGTTCTTGCGGGAAGGTAAGACACCGAACAAATCAGGGAAGAGAAGACAGTATGAATAGTGAGAGAAGTCTGCAAAAACACATAAATGCAAATACGAGAACTAATCGCGTATATACACGGAGTATAGGGAAAAAAGTGCTGTGGGTCGTGGACCAGATAAGCTTGTACAGCCAATGGTGAGCCATTACGTAGATTGAGAGGTTGCGGTGGATAATCACAAGGTATCCTCAGGGTTATTGCTACTTGCTCCAGACTGATGAGAAGAATCAGAACAAGGAATTAAAGGTTAACTTCGCCGAAGTGGAACTCGACTTTTTATGCTAAACCCTTTACACATCAAAGCCACTGGATGTTGGAGGACGAGGAGTTGACAACGAATATCACGTGAATGATATCTGTCTCAACGCGGTTTTCAAAGTTTCATATATCTCTTCTAAGGTTTTATTCAGTTCTAGATGTGTCCCGAAGAGAACAACGCAAGATCTGTTTATCGTATAGAATCGTTGTAGTTTTGATGTCCAACTCATCTGGCTGGATCATCGATGGATGACAACTATTAAGCTATTGAACAACTCTGTAAGGTAACCAACTGAGGGGGTTGATATGTTGTGTAGAAAGAAAATTTACTAGGGGCAATACAAAACATTCCGACAACACATGCTGCGGAGTTAAATTTTAGGTTACTGTTACAATTTGTGCCAAGCTGTACCATTTGGACGTAGTTTATTTGTTCCCCCAAACTCTGTAACCCGACAGACTGATAGTCATTACGGAGAGAACGCTTTTGTTCACATTGATGACCAGGCAGTAACTTTCAGATGCGCTTACAGGTTTCATTAGTTTTTATCGTGCATAATACTGTGTTGTCGAATAGATGTCTCCTATTTTCTGAAAGGAACAATTTTTTATGGAACAGTAATTAGGATGAGACAAAAGTGATTGGATTTCTGCAGGTTTGGAAATTATGACTATGTTTCTGCTCGTCCCTTACGACATCTCGATGGTGAGTACTTGGAAGAATCAAATGGAAAGTGCCAATATACCGCCCGATCACAAAAATTTTTGTGAAACAGACAAACGCCTAGAATAGGTTTATAAATCTCCCTATGGTCATAAACCATTACTCGTTTGTATCGAGTTTTTCAAACTCGTGACCTGGGCACATCCGGTAGACCTGGATGCCGTCAATACATTTTCTTTGTTATACCTCAGTTTGTGAATAACTTTATACACGGCTGAGATGGATTTAAGTTAAGTTTGCAACTTGTCTCTCCTTGTTCGAAAACGGTTGTTATGCCACGATCAGCGGCACCTCTGTAAAGTAAAACTGAAAACATGTGTTGTTCAAAGGAAGGAGACACTTTTCTAGGTAACTTAACGAATCAGTCTTTCTTAAAGCGACACTAGAAACGGGACAGCATAAACGTAATTGTTTGTGAACTGGAGGTTCATCTGCAACTGACGTACACAACAACGATCTCTGACTCATAAAGGATAATGGAAAGGATGCCTTATTGGACTGATGGGTCGGTACCTGTTTGCATGAAGAAGCGACAGGCTACAAAGTGTAATGGTTACAAATTCTAGTGACGATAAAGAACAGTACAGATACTTTCCTCATAAACACTGTATACTAGATCCCTACACCCGATTCAGTAAAAAAACACCGGCGCGGAAAGAGATTTAACACACCTTGTTCCTTTACAAGCTTCAGGCGATAGTCCGCTTTTCTAATTACTCTGTTTCTGAAATGTTCACTTCGGAAGCCTACACAAAACCATTGCACATATCATTCGAACCTGTCACTAGTCGAAAAAGGAAAGTAGACGTTTGTTCACCTAATGAACTCATCCTTTGCGCTCAAAACTAATGAAATGCCATCACGCAGTCTTACTCAGATTGCTTCTGGACTAGTCCCACGGAGCTTGGTTTTAATAACTTGTGAAATATAAACAGCGATTCATTATCCTCATTCGTTTTACTGTTTACTACAGACATCACCATCAGAAATTAAGTCTGTTTAACAAGGATATGTACTGTTGGCATTACAGTTAAAATCCCCTAAGAACAGAGTTGTTTCCTTCATGAAATGAACTCACGACACAGTTCTCGTGGACACGTCAAGAACAGGTGTGTAGAATATTTCACCTCATTAAAATAAGTGCAGACTTTTCCCACTTGATTTCGGATCATTCGAAAAGGGAATACCCAGAAGGTAACCGTATATAAATAGATTCACACTTGTGCTGTTTATCTAATATGTGCTGATACAATGAGTCGATGCAGCATGAACGCTAAAGTTCCACCTACTGGGAACTGTGTGGTGTAGGAATCTTGGAAAATCAATCAGTGTTGGTTCTTTCTTCTCTAGAAAATCATGACCCACATTTTTACTAGCATCAGAAATAACTAATCTTACAGTTATCTAAATTTAAAGTGAACAGACATTAGCTTAATCTTCATCAGTCGTTCAACACAGTATTTCTCGTAACAAAAAGTTCCACAGTAAATGCAAATGAGCGTAAAACAACTCTCATACTATAGATACAAATTCCAACCGGAATGCTGATTTTTCTCCTGACCCAAAACTGCTGATGAACTGTTTCTGTCACCAATCTTTTGTTCGGTGGGCAATAAAGTTAACGTCCCAATCACTATCGAGTTGTGGTGAGCTTAAACAATAACTTTTACTACAAACTGAGAATTTTCGGCCTTGGTGATACTTAGTGAATATCTTTCCTGTTATACTCGTTCGTAGTAAAACCCACTTTATTCTAAAACATACAGTTTCGTACCACTCATGCTATTGGGACTGTTGTGTCAGCATCCGGAAAATGTGTTTATCGATCCACGGCATCCTGGCTGACTGCGATCTGATTAAGTACCTCATTGCTCACCTCAAGGAATAGTCGATATTTCGTCCTCATTCTCTTCCGGTTATGAGAAGGAAAGATGGGAGCAAACTTAAAGGCTAGCTAGCGCAAAACAAACATTGCTTATGTCGGTTTGTTTGTTCATTCTGTGTTCCTTTCGTAGCTCATTTATTCTATTAAGTGCATACAAGTTGGGGGCTCTTGAAGTCAAACACCTCTATCAACACGTAAGCTCATGTGCGCACACCCGACAGTCTCCTGTCTGTTCTTGTTATCAAAACACAAGTTAGGATGGAAATCAAGCATTCCAGCAACAATTTCTTAGCCACTTCCAGTTCACCCTACAGGTGTTCTGCCATCGTGTATGTCTTGTGGTATACTCCAAAGCTGCTGAGAGTATCAAGGTGAGACAGAAAATGCACAGCAAACCGAAACAGTCGGATTGCGGATTTAAAGCCAATCCAAAAGAAGAAGCTGACCCGGTGGAAAGTGGTGAACTTAATAAGTTTACATTTGACACTGTTTTAAAAGTATTCGTGTAAAGTAGTCTTCCTTAGAGAGGTTGCTGAAGGTAGTAACTAAAGCAGTCCCCTTGGAGGGATTCTCTCTTGAGAACGATAAATCCAATCGATATATCATGGGCACACTAACTATTATTGGTGGACTTAATTCATGGCATTTTCTTCAGCGTACTTTTCTCATTAAAGAATATGAAGTTAACCCGGCATGCTGAACACTGCTTCTAAGAAGTCCACGTCATTATTGCTGATAAATAACCGCATCTTTTCCATTTACTTCTTAACGGTTGACGCTGCAGACTGGTTCGTGAGAGTCTTCCTGTCAGTTTTGTAGCCTAGTTCAAAGAGCCAATCGTTTGATTGCTGAATTCTGTTGAGGAACGGGCAGTCTCTGAGAGCCAGCCCTCATCCCAGCTGCATTATTTTTACTACGGAGAGTTTCAGTTTCAGTCCCTCTTTTTTCAAGTTATCTCACACTCTTTTCTTTCTGGCATGAGAGTAGGCAGTTTTGCCTATTAAAGCGTACTGTCTGAGAAACAGTAATTTATTCTTTAGTCCCTATGTTAAACCCGGTAAAATTTGTGTTTACAAAGCCTGCTAGGCCTATTGAATATTCACGTTCTTGTCCGAAGACCATGACAATGAGCCATTTGACAGAGCGTGTACCCAACTGAGTTATGCATGGTTAATTTTGCATCGATGGTTTATCAGAAAATGAATGCAGAAGGTAACGCAGCGTGTGCTTGTGGGCTACGGGGAACTTAATAACTCAGAGATATGGCAACATTTGGTTTGAACTGTGTAAAGCCACTCAGGTAATATAAACAACAGGGTTGGACACCCCGGACCTTCTGCAGGATAATCAGGTCACCTATTTCCTATGGACTTGGTTTCGTACCACCAGGGTCAAATCTGTGATGATAAACGCTGTGGTCTGTCTACGGGAGTTGAACCAACGCAGGGTCGAACCACAGTTAGCGGTCGAATATAGATGTGGTCGTTGAAGTGTCGTGAACTCCCTAGAAGCTTCGAAGGATTGGATTAAACCGGTCCTTTCAGAGGAGTCGTCCTTCTGGGATAACTGTCTAAAGTGGACAATTGTATTACGCAAGTTTCCATAATACGCTCAGCCCAGTATTCTAGAACTAAATGTACCCATTTGAAGTCACCAAGTGACCCTAGTACTGTGAACGGAAATTGTCTGGAGCTTAAGGCAGACCTTTTTAATTGATCCCATGGGAAGTCTACAAATCCCCTTTCACAAGCGGTTCTCAGAAAAGGTGACCGAGCAGATATGGGCTTGGACGATGGAGCGGATAATCTCAAGTGCCACCTCGTTCAAGCCTCCCCTATCATACAAACTCAAAGGAGAACATAACGTATCATGAACTGCTAGTTTTTTGGTGATCAACATGACAGAATCTTGTCTTTATTGGATTAGGCAGTTACAACTGTAGTTTTCGAAGACTGAAGACCTGGGGTGAACTGTGACGCCCCAGATCAGTAGAGTGTTGGCAAGTCATTCATACAGTGTTTATCTTGTTAAATCAATGTGATTTTCCAAAAAAAATGTAAAACGCACGGAATGTCATTCCTCATGTGTAGATTATGTAAACATGTGTGACTTGTAAATTAATATAAATTGTTTCTACCATCTGACCGAAGTGGCTTACTTCTGTGGGCGTTCTCATGTGCCAATGTTAAGCAAGCTTTTCATTAAATAATCCGTGTATCTAGCGTTTACCGTTCACCTTAAAACACAGTAAGTACTAACTCTGAAGAAACTGATTTTTGTGGATCAACAACCTATGGAACAGACTATTCAGGACTTCTGTACCGTCACCCCAGTTGCTTCGACAAGTCGATCAGACCGAATGGGCAAATTGAAATAAATTAGGGTTTAGTGTTTTCTTTTTTTGTAGTCCACAAGTGCAATCCTCTTAACCGGTCTTTTCTTGTTTTAGCCAATCAGTTGGTTATGGCTTGTCAGCTATTAAAACAAACGATCTCCCGTGGATTGTTCATATTCCACTGGTCTACAGAACAGTGCATAGCATCAGTATGACCGAAACAATCGCAAAGTGCCAGCAACTATTGTTTAGGGTAGCGAAAACTGGGTTTACCTGGCAAATACACCATGAGTTTACAACATAAGTGACCAAGTTGATTATAGTTTTTGTTCTCACTGTGGTGGCTCTGTGGCATTAACTCTGTAAATTGTTGAGCTAACATCAAACTACACACTGTTATCTTATTACACAGGAACTATTGCATTGCTTTCCCAATTGTGTTTGTATTATCGTCTCCTCTCACGAACATGTGTTGTAACCGTTTGAAGGAGGTCTATACTGAGATGTAGCCAACGGCTTCTGCTTTCTGAGTGTTCCAGGTAGGACACTCGAGAAATGCACAAATTTCAAACTTCGGGATGCACCGTGCGGTTGGATTTTGCTTTTTGTTAGGAACAAAAAATAGCCGAACCGTATTACAAGTGTCGGTGTGTGACAAAAACGCAATTATAAACCAGATTCACTAAGTGTATTTCCGAAGGTAAACATCATAAATTTCATTTTCGGATAATGCAACCTAGAGAAAGATTATAATATCGCTTGCTTTTCCCCTAAAATTGTGATCACTTAGGGCGGAGCTATCCCGGGGCAGGGATACGGTCTACTGATGAGCCCCAACAAGAGTGGACTTAAAGTATAGTGCCCCATTTCGAAACTGACTGGCTGGAACTTCCACCTAAATGTGAAAGGTGCCATCGGTTATATTTATATCACCCGGTTTAATACAAAACATAGTAAAACGTACGATTTGTGGCATTAACAAAGTTATACCACGGAAACCTTTGGTACTGTATAGAGAACTGCCTCATGAAAAGCGTGACCGGAGTTCAAATCCCGGCCGTGACAAGGATATGCACTACTGACGAGCTCTAATGAGAGCGAAACTCGAGTCTAGTGCTTCTTTTCGAAAGAGGCTGTCTGGAACGCTGCGATCAAATGTGAGTGATGGTCAACTTGAAAATAAACCAAATCCCCGACTACTCATCAGTAATTATAAAAGTATTCAGAAAGTGAGAAGCCCACAATTAGTGAGGCCTGTCGTCCTTCGGTGTTATCGTTTACGCCTGAAGGGGCTTACGACCACCACATATCGCCAGAATTTCAACAAAAGAACTAGACGTGACACATCAACCTTCCAAGTGTTGTTTTAATCAAAGCATTCTAAGCTTCAACTGATTTTACGATCGGTAGGGACAGTTAATGTTAAACACGGGTGTGGATAATAGTTCACCTAGGCTCACCATTGAGCTACGAATGAGGAACCAGAGATGTTACTGGGTTGATCAAGCAATGGGAACTGTATCCTGCTATCATTTTTGTGTTTGCTGTGGTGTTATGATCGACGTGTTGGTTCGCAATTGCCTGCAGTCATGTACGAAATATGTGAATGTATCGCGGAACTCGCTGATTCCTTATAAAACGCCAATTCCAATATAGTGTACAGAACAAATATTCCCCGAACCACTACACTCCTACCTCCACACGCTCGTCCACTGCAGCTATCAAGCTTCATATGCAACTCATATCAGTAATAGTTTCAACCCTTCAAAGCCTCCACATTAAATCTTTTCACATGTGAAGACTGTCTCATCTCAGTGAATTGTGCAAAATGAAGTAGTTCTCAGCCGAAGGCCTGTGCTAACCTTTGTGGTATATCTTCGATGGCCAAATTTCTTAAAATCTTCAGACATGAAAATTGGGGACAAGCACTTAGGACTGTATGACGCGTAATCTTTAAACTTTTAATTTCAAGTGCCGGCTGTCAAGCCGGCACACAGTTGTACAATGGTTTTTCCGAGCTTTACTGTAGTTGAGCATCAAGGTTTCCGATATCTTCTGACATTTATTGAGTTCTCAATTGTCAGAATAAACCACGTAGCCGAAACAGTGCTTCTCTCAAAGATTGTCAGTTTCATTCCTCCCGGATTCGTAAAAGGCGAGAAAGTGATGGTGATTAGTTGAGTAATAAAACATGCCGATTTCCAAATGCTACGAAATCAGCGATAACCTCCCACTACGTTAGATGCTCATGATCATATCAGTTTGAACGGAACTCAGCATTCGAATTAAGTCACGCTTCCTGTTCAGAAGAGGAGGCTTTATAGATGAAGGACCATATATTGACTATGCTTGTTACCTAACAGTAAACTTGGTGAGAAAACCTTGTAATTACCGAATTGTCACTTTGTACACTCTCGCCATCTCATGCAAAAGCCGGGGATCTGCTCAAAATGATTGAAATCTGAACTAGCAAACCTCCCAGCCTTGTAAGTTCCGGACAGAATATATGGAATGTGCCTTCGTGCTAAACACACCGAAATAGGGGTCATCAAGAGATTATGGACCAAAACTTTTTTTGATTTGATGCGCTTTGCTCAATGTCCGTTCATTTTCCATATGAACATGGGATTTATCCTGAGCTAGGCCAGTCAGACGGAACGTTGCATCAGAATTTTGAATTACATATATATATATATATATATAATAAATATACATGTATGACTTTGTATTATGGTACTGAAACACTTATCTCATTCAATTACTTGTTTGTCAATATGATCAAATTTTGCGACCTCTCGTGCCATTCCGACGAAATAGTGCGCTAAATGAACAGCAAACACCACTAGAGAGCCCCTGGGCATTATCAACTTGACGAGGCAGACAGTAAACCACAGTTCCCTAATCCGCAAAGGTGGGGGTTAATTCAAAGAAGAAACAGAAGAGGTGTTATTCTATTAGTAAAAAAGTATCGGGGCTGAGAAACGCTTTCCATGGGTGTGTCCTTTGTCAGTGCTGTGTTTCATCCAAGCCCCAGAGCACAATATGACTCTTTTCAATAGCACGTCACCACACACGCATATACAGTTCGTGAGTGTTCTAACAATAATTACAGTGTTATTTGGGGATTAAGCTAAGAGGAAAACGGAGGCGGGTCCAGCCATACATGATTGGAATTGTACAATCCGATTTATAGGCCTGATCCGTCACGTTCACCCTCGTCCTTCAGATTATGTTCCCCCACTTTCGCGCTGACAAACTGACCGTGTCAACTGTCAGCGAATGTTTGGTGTCTAGTTAGTGAACGCAGCCTACGATCGTATTTACTGCTCACTTAGCATAACCTCATTGGTAAGGAAACAGCTAATCTTTGAGGGACATATGGCAATTTTGTAATGCCAGACCCATAAATGGTTTGATTTTTACGCAGGTATCTCGGACGTATAAATATGGTCCATAATACTTACAGGAACGAAACAACTTGCAACTTTATCGTCGACCTTGTAACTGGTATTTTAAATAGAAGTGGTTTGGACTATTGGTTTGAAGAGAAAAACCTAGATGGTTGTATCTAACCCCCCAAAGGGCTTTGAATCACCTCTAGACTGACGGCTGAACACATGACAGGCTAATGGGCACAATCTGCGGATACTAGTTTGTCTCGTATTCATGAAAACGTGAAATTGTTCCTAACACTCATGTAAGCTTTGTTGACAAAAGTGCAGTTAAGAGTTTACGTTGTTGTTGTTGTTCAAGTAAAACTCATAGCCTTTTGGATCTTTTTCAACAGACGGATTTCTTCGGTTATTTTTAGTTTACCATTAGAGATTACCCATGAATAATTAATTCCTCTTCACTGAAAAATTGGACATCGCCTGTCATGGTGATGTCAATAAGTTGATTACCCATCTTCACTCTGTCTGTATATCTAATTAGGCGTTAATTGAAATTGACGGTGTGACAGTATTTGGTTCAGGTTGTGTCTCAGTATCTACTGACGATCTGAAAGAAAGTATTCATTTACGGCACTTCGTTTCGTAACCAAATTAACTGCATATAAGTATCAGTTCACCTGTTATCAGTTGTAATAAGACTGGATAGCGTAATATCATCTTTACTGGTCGCTCCGTACTGTTCAGATGTAAGCCCGTCCCATTGCTTGTTTCACAGGTGGGTCGCTCACACATGTGATCAATGGGATTAACATCTCTAGGCCAAAGTGTGTAGACAGCGCCCGGAAAGAATACTCTGGAAATTCTGGACAATGACCTAATCAGTTAAATCAACTATGGGACTACATATAGTACGTGAATGAGAAGCTTGTGTTATATCCAGAAATGACCGTGGAATTTCTCTAGATAACATGGAGGTATGCTTTCCGGGTCATACTCTCTGAGCGGTTTTTTCCATCCACCTCTATTACGTCGTTGTTTGTTTCACCTAGTCAGTAGTCGCCAGCATGCTGGTGTTGAATCTCTTGTTAATTTACTCATCAACTTCATGGTTGTCACTTGACTGAAGAAATGCGAACTGTGAAATTCGTTTACTTGATGATGGACAACAATCTTTATGTTTCGTCTCATATGAAAACAAGCGGAAGAGCTATCAGGTCATGCTCTACTCAACAATAATATTTGTATTTTTATCGGGCTGTGTTGTGCTCGTGTTTCCGTCAATAGTCAACGCCATACGGTATTCTACTTGTTTAAATACACCTGACAGGAATTAAAAGCTTTTTCCGTATCCCAATCCATATGTTATTGCTTTCTTTTCCCCGAGGAATTCGTTTGAAGTCCAACACGGATTGTCGAGTTGATTTTACACACGGTCCCAGTCCAGCGGACATTTTTTGCACCGTACCAGGTCGCTTGTCTCTGTTGAGTTCCACCTCAAAGTATAAGGTTACCGTGGCGGAAGTGCAAAGGCGTTTGTCCCCTCCAGAATGCTTAAATGCCTCGCTACTCGGTGGAGTTCTACGAAGGTAGGTTTATCACTTTACAGAGAAAACTTATTAGAAGTATCATGGATTGTAGTAGGAGTTAACATTTACTAATTTGTTTCCCAGTAGGCCTTAAGGACTTAAATAAAGTGGAGGTAGATAAATGTGATTTTCGAATACTAGGTAAACCTAGGGAATTTTAAAACTTAGATGTATCAGTTAACTCCGACTGCATATCTCCAGTGAGAGTGACGGATAAACATTCACACATCGGAACATTCCGTTGCTTTCAGCATTGATCTTTGTAAAGTAATGGTAAACCTGAAAGTAGGCAATACGAAATTCTAAATGTGATTCGATCATACAACCTTATCACCTGGCGTATGTTTACTCAGCAAGTATCCCTCTCGTTTCGTTACAAAAACAATCACGCTTACAATAAAAGTTACATGACTGAACGTGATCTAATTGAACCAGATGTGCTATAAATGGTTCACAGGTTTTCAGCAGTCGTTGTTGCTGGTGTCCATATATGACTCGAGATAAGAGAATGTGATCTCAAATGAGTTTGCCGTTTTCAACCATTTTTTGGATTTGTTTTCAGCATCATTTCTCCGATCGCACACGAAAACAAGCACATGCGTGCGAATCGAGTGACTCTCGAGTTCCAAGTGGGGGTCCCCTAATGATGGCTTCCATAGACAGACTAACCTTAATCACCATGCCATTTTGTTGCCGAATAGTATGAGTGCGTTAGTTATGGTTCACAGAGAACGCACAAATAACTACTTATGGTAGTTACTAGCAAGCAACACAACACTGCCAAAATAGTAAGTGGAATTCCCTCGGGTTTTGTTGCCCTCTTTTGTGGATACTTATTTTCTCTCACGGTTCTAACGATTTTCCCTGGGTATATTCATTAACAGACAAAAATACGTGATTGGCCCTGGGTAAAATGTGAGCAGTGTGAACTGCGAAGAAAATATGGAAGTGTTGGTTGTTACCTCAAACTAACCCGTCACTTGTCAACTTCACAAGGTTTGTGTGAAACAAACCATTGAGAACATCCAAAGAAGGATTGTTGAGAGATATGAGGCTTATCTAGAACCCTCACTTTAAACGGCTGACAGTGATAATACAGTTCTCAATGAACCGCACGCATCTAATAGGAGGCTGTGTCCTAACTCGTAAGCAGGCTTTCTTACACAAACCCGTGCCGGACAGTTATTAGATAATACCCTAAAACCCGAGTCTCAAATCAGCGCCTTACTGTATGGTTACAACTTCTTTCCATCTAAAGTCCACTTAATCTAGAACGCGCTGCCTAGCTCTGTGATCACAGCCAAACTAGCTGAAATCTTCAAACGTGTACTCGACCAACACATCCATGAGGATTCATCATTGTAACAGACCTCATTTCCGCTTCTTTAGGTCTTTCTATCAGATCACCCAATACGTATGTCTGACCTTGAATTCGGTTGCTTTTCTTGATTAATTGGCCGTACCGTTGACTGGTTAGTATATCGATTAACTTTGGTTCACTGTTCGCAACTGGCATGTCGCGCACGATTGTTCTGTTCGTTGTTTAAGGTTCTTTAGTTTGAAATGAATTTCGACGTCACGAACATTCGATCGCAGTTCCTCCCATTCAGACAAACCTCGGGGACAGCCCACTTCATAAGGAAACGCCAGACTCAAGATTCGTTCTTATCAGAGCTCATCAGTAGTGCATTTTCTAGTCCCAACCGGAATTTTCGCCCCTGACCGCGGGTCTATCGATGGCGATTAACAGGACACTTACCACATCCTCAATCAAGACGGTAGGGAGATCTGAAAACCACTCACACAATGTTACGGTTTACCGTTTGGATATGACCGACCGATCATGCAAAATGTGAGTTTATTGGCGTCCTGGTTAAAATGCTAGTCTCAAAGACGGGATTCGGAGTGCAAATTCTAACGTGGACAAAGATGCTTACTACTGGTGAGCTCTAATAAGGACGAAACTCAAGTCTGGTACTTCCTTACGAAGTGAACGAATGCGAAGACTGTGATCGAGTCTGAGTGGTGTTCAATTTGGAATGGTCTTCTTCAACCACATCACAGAGAAGTCTATTTGCACTTGTGGACCACCGAAAAAAGGATAAAAATTCACCCCCACTGTATGCGTAAAGCATTTTCTTGGTCTGATTTGTCTTATCTTGAGTCTAAAAGTTTGGTCTGTTCATTCTGATTGTTGAATCTGGTGAACATTTGAACAATAACCGATTATGACAACAGTTTTGGGGGTTAATGTACTGAAAATAAGTTGAAACAATTACTGGCAGGCAACACTGTTTATTACTTGCTTTTGAGAGGGTGATCGTGATCGGATGGAGACCAGTGCATGCTTGTCAGTTTAGAAGAATTTCCGTATGATCTCACAAAAGTTCAAAAAATCAGCCCGCTACAGGAATAGTCTGTTGAACGGCATATACTGAAAATAACTCCACAAATCACAGATCGGAAGCGAATCAGTAAACTGCCACACATTTGTCTAACCTAGAGAGAGCTGTCACATGTTCCTTATAAATAAGTTCTTTCTGGTGCTCCATTACTGAACACAGGTGACTCGATTTCGTGTATATTTCTATCGTGCTCACAATTTTCGCAGGGCAAAATCGAAAAACGGTGGTCGTTCATTACGTGACAAACTGGATAAAATTGGTCTGAACCTCCCTGCTGGGAGACGTAAAGCAGCCACTGTGACTTTGCTGACTTCCCTGGTCGAAGGTAAGGACCCGTAGCATTTTCACTTCTAGCACTGAGTCTTTAGACACCCAGTTTGTTGGGCACAATTCAGTTTGGACACAGATATGCAGCACACATTATCGTTAATGTACACAGACATAATGTTCAATTTCATTTGGTAATTTTTGCTGTGAACTTATGACTGACGTTTGTTGGGGTTTCAGCTGACCACAGGATTAGGTGATGAGCTATTTGCTGTCGTCACTAACTGGCAACTCAGTGATGGTTAGCTTATCACTGGTGAGATTATTTTCGTGTTATTTACGAGATGAGCAGCCCGGGGTCAACAGGCTCAAATTGTGCCGCTAACTGTTGAAACGTACTATAAACTTAAGCGCCTTGTGGGAACGTCATCACTTGCTCAGTGAACTCCTAGAGACACATGTGGTTCACATTGTCCGACCAATGTAGATCATCCAAATTGGGGCACACCTATAATTACTGCCGAGGTTACCGAGTCACCAAATGGTTCCTCTCACCTGCTCCCAGCGGGAACAACTCCAAGAGCTAATTAGGCGAAAACCGTCATAGTCTGCTGACAATGTGGTAACGAACAACACGCATGCAAGCTGAATCATCGTTCCCTCAAGTCGATCGAACAAGCGTTTGAGTGAAAATTGTCAGCGGTTCCGAATAAGCTTACAGATTTGACATAAATACATAACCGTAGGAACCTCTTGATCAACAGGTGCTGAATTATAACACGTTCTTCCCAAAGATAGTCAGTCGAAAAGATCGATTTGACTGCGAAAACAGGATAACCAATGCATTCGTATTACAAAGTTTCTTATAGGGTTGAACAAACAACAGGCTTAAGGTTGGTGGTGTTAGCAATCGCAGACTTGAATTAGTGATATCTGTGAGGAGATGAGCATATTCTCTTATCGAATTGGCAGGAAACCATACTGAACGGAAGACAAAATTGGACTTGTTACGATCGACGAATCAATGACCAGCAAAAGTCACAATAGTAGGTAAATAACAATTAACAGTAATTAACAACGATGGGTTCACCTAAATCGTAATTCACTACACAAAATTTACTTCGAATATACTTATTCAGTTGCTTAGTAATGACAGTGTTGATATGTAGTTCACGTCACATGTACCGTTTCTCATAACTGATTGGTCGACACAAACCGGAGACTACAGAAAGCTGTTACTACTCAAGTCACTTGATATATGTATTATGTACTCAAACCCACAGTTAGGACACTTATCTGAACTTTCTTTTCCAAGAGATAACTCTAAACTCTAGTGTGCTAGCTACTGAGTCAAACAAGAACCCGGATGAGTGTTTTCACTTCTTGTCCGAACAGCGACACGGCGGATGAAAGAATTTCCCCAGCATCATCTGTACCCAAATAGACGGAGTCTCACAGTCGATAAGTTAAGAGTTAAGGATGGGATAACTTACGACTGTAAAGTCGGGGCCCGTTTTCATTGTGCTTGACGAGACCAGAGAAACAATTGCAGTAAGAACCGAATCACAAAATGCTCGTTATGCATTTATAACCCAATTACACAGGGTGAATGGTTGGTGTTGCGATCGACAGGTACGTCGGTACAATCCACCGGTCATGCTTATGTTAACTCCGTATATGGTTAGTAGTTCGTGTGACTTGTCTTAAACTACGGACATTAAACGAGGTGGGTTTTGAAAATATGCACAGCCTTATCTTCTCAAGCTGGCGGGGATTAATATGCTCATTGTATAGCTTGGGGCTGAATCACAGTAAGCTCAAGTATAAATTGACCCAAATGACGCCGACGTTTCTAAGCCAAAAATGCAAAGTTCATATAAGGGAACATAGACAGCAATGTATGTTACGGTAACTCCTCTCGAAAGTAAAAATGACTGTCATTAAAATTTATTGATTAATTATTATTATGCACCGAATCGTTTATTGGAGAAAGCAAGACGATAGGGGTTCCGACTACTGATCAGAAGTTATTTTTTGAGCGAGGTGAAATTAATACAACAGAGAAGTTAGATAGTTGCTTACACCTTCAAGATGCCAAAAGCGCATTCAACTCAGTCGTGGGTTAAAAAAAAGTGTTAAGCTTGTAAGTATGGGAACCAAAAGCCGAAGCTTTTTAGGTTGCCCAAACTAGAATCATGGGCCACAAGATTGTATGGCGCCATTTTGACCTAGAATTGCATGAGTGATCGAAGCTTTGGTTTACAAATGTGTAACGTGTTGTTCCATGTATGCTGAGAGCTCATGCAGTTGGTATCGCTCTGTTTGGCTGATTCACACACACATGGGTACGCGCACTGGCGAGCACATCCACACAAGAATCTAGCGGACACGGAGTCAGCAGTTCAACGGAGATGTCTCAGAACAACAATTCGCTAAAAGCAGTCTACCGCAGGAGATTCATATGCTTCGTGGGACAAATTATTGGTCACATTTGGCTAACTGAGTGAAGCGAATAGGTAGCTTCCGAGTTGATCATGCGTGCAAATTATACGCTTTTGCTTACTGCTCAATTTGGAACAAACATTGCGTACAGGATGACTAAGTTAACTCATGTTTATGCATTTCTGTATGAGACGAATTTGACAGGATAGTCACACGGAATGCATGTGGGGTACGATGGTCCTGTGTGTGCAGCAGTTGGGTAAAAATGACTTAAATGTAGAATGCAAAACCCGTCATGTCAAACAGGCCAGTTTTTCCACCGATTAACAGAAGGTTATGTCAACATCCTGTATAGCAGAGTATCGAAGGTAAAGCTACCCTTTACTAAAGGTGATCTTTCGACCCACATATGTTTTAACGCTCTTAAAAGCACAACGTGGTTAAACGGAGTCCCTTAGCCTACGCATAGTGCCGCTTTCAGGACACCCATAATTAAGAGTACACCCCCCTCCGTTACATCTGTGTGATCACGAATCAGATTTGTTGATCACACAGAAGCTTGCAGCTGACTTCTGATCAAAAAATCCGCCTTCCAGGCCCAGCAACGGGAAGGTCTAGGTATCATCTGTCCGTGCATCGAATACCATCAGATAGGAACTGTGCGCTCCCCCGCTGAATGTGGTTGTATGTGATACTCGCGCGCGCACGGAAAGTAGAAACGACTCGGAGCTCATGTTGTTGCTGGGAGGACGGTTCAGCGTAAACGCAGAAGAGACTAGTTGGCCGGATTTACTGTCGCGTGTACTGATCAGAATATGTATCGTTTGGTCGCACATGTGCAGTTGGTTCGGTTCGGTGTGTGTGGGGAGAGCATAAATGCGGGTTAGAACACGAATCTCCAAGTAAAAGGGATTGGGGACTGGTCATAATTAGCAGCCAGTCAACACATTTCGTAAACGCCAATGTGCAAACGTCGCGGCACTACCTGTGATTTTAGTATGCGATTAAATGAACGAGTTGTTTTGAAGTTGCATTGCAGCAAAGGAACAGACGTTAAAATGTTGGAGAATCAGATGAAGAGAAACGAAAGTGTACCACATAGGTCTCACTGATCCCACCAAAAGTGGTTGAACTATGTGTTCGAATGGAGTCAGGTTAAGCCACGCTTGGAATAGAAGCAGTCATATTTTATTATATATTGGTTTGATCAATACACCCCTGATAATGACAGCGAGTTCTCTCAATAACTTTGTTGGGTTGCTCGAAAAATATCATTTCACTCACTCATCTTTCGATTGTAAATACCAGGTCTACTTTCGGAGAAGGACAAACAACTAACACTGAGTGATGACAAAGATGTTTGTGACCGGATTTTTTCAGCTAATGACACTTTGTGAATGAAGCCTTCCTCTTCTACTGGCCTTAGTATCTAGACGATTCAAATAACACTTGATTCATCTGCATAATACGGCGTTGCTAAAGAAACGACATTATATTTACCGAAAAATCTGTACGCACCGTTTCCGATTTTATACGCAGGTCTATGAATTCACACGTTGTAATTCAGCATAATGACACTCTTCACACTACTGATCCTGACGGAAATAAGTGGGATTAACTAGCAAAATACAGTATGCAGTGGTCCGGTGGTCACAATGAACGAACGTTAAATAAATAGGAAAAACGGGGAATATGACTATTAGATGACATGCTAAAAAGCTATCAAACTTGACATCAAATTGATTCGGTCGAAAACTTATTAATATCACTGATGTTGAGAAAACAAAAACCATATACTTCCACCGAAGGTTGTATGTATAGGCTTCGTAGTGGGCGATTATCACGGACTGCTACCAACAATGACCTTTACCATTTATCAAAACAGACACACTTTGTTCACCCAGGTTTAAGTAAATCTAAAGTAACTTTTTGGCAGTCGTTCGGGTATCAAGAAGATTGTTAGTAACGTGTAATTTTCAGATAGCCAGCTCCTGCAGGTGCTTGTGCAGATATACAAATGCTTTGTGCGGTAAATTAACTGAGCACAAGGCGTGGAACTGTTAACCAAGTGACACAATGAAGGCACCTGTGTGGAGTGGACGGCGATTCACTTCTTAAAAATCCTACCTACTTTGTTTTTCTAAAGAACAACAAAAACTGTAGATAGATCAGGTGAACAGTTTCTCTCAGTAACGCGGCGCATGGTCCACTATTTTAACGTGACAAACTTCATGCACACTTTCATTGTCCGATGCAAAAATTCGAACGTCTACCTTGGCAAAAGGCTGTTGCCAAAGTTCTCCAGTTCATCGACCATCAGCTCAAACAGTTTGCAGTTCATTTGATACAGCAGATTGACAGGCAAGTACACAATGGTTCTTATAATGACCAAAGAATGTTATTCCAATCGTTAGGCAGCACACTGTTCGTCAGTGACCTGACCGAAAATCGCTGTAGAAACAACGCATTATGGTCCCACCATTTATAACAGAACAGGACCAACAAACCTGTTGTTTTTAAACCAAGTGTAAAATCTGTCAGGATTCAGTTCTATACGCAGTCTATCGGGAGAGATGTAAACCTCTTGAATCGGGGAAGAACAAGCCAGAATATTGAAGGTTTACTAGATAAAACCGGTTCTGTACGTAAATAAGCAACGGTTAATAAATTATATAACTCACAACTAAGTGAACCCCGAGCACGGAATTTTCCGTCTGTAAAAATCAACCAATAACATGGTAGCACAGACAGTCTAATGGTGCGGTTCGAAACAATCAAAGACAGGGTTCAGGTGAGAGTTCGTAGTTTCGATACAGAGTGAGTCATGAGTAATAGTGTAAGAAATGTTCGGCCAGCATTTAATGGAATCAGTACATAAGGATATATATATATATATATATATATATATAGGACCTACAGTACAATAGTTTGACAAGCGATGCATAGGAGTAGTTGAGACTGGAATGGTGCACAGTCCCACTGGTGATTAGGTAGCTGGTTGGTATCGTCGCTGTGCGGGGTGTGAAGGTCCATGATTTGAGTCTAAGGACGGGCGTCTTGCCATCGCACTCTCAATTTCACTTGCAGTGATCCGAACAAAAGTTTCGTTGATTCTGGCCCAAATCAACACCAACAACATCATGGTTCGATTACTAAGTTTGTTAGTCAGTGTAGCGTTTAAAATGCGATAACAACTGATTGTTTGTAAGAGAAAAATGGTCAAACTGGGGTACTGAAATAAATGCTCACATTGTAGGCTATCAAATTTATGCATGAAGAGTCACCATACATGTTTGAATGGCTTATTGACAGGAATATCTGGCCTGAAAAGAAATTGTCAAGAGAGATTTGCTCTACTACTGAACTGTCTGAGATTTATGAAAACACACTGGCTATGGACTGTTGTTTGGTAAAATATTCGAAACTCAAGCAAGTAAATCCGTTGGCCGTACATGCACATTTCTTAAGTAGTATGTAGAGTGACGAGCAGACTAAATGTGTACAGACTATACAATAGTTTGCCTTATGGTTCCCATTGCTCTTAGGTTTTATAACTTTCGTTCGAGGCAATTATCATCTGGATGATGTTTCTATATGATCACGCGTAAAATAACACTGAGGATAAGCGTAGGGGCATATCAACCTTCTATCAAACTTTTAACACAAATAGTGAAAAATCATTTCAAGCACACTTTCCTGAAACTCTTTTGAAGTGTTGATATGAGGAAAACCGTACCTCATGTACCAAACTAATCGCACTGTTTATCACCTGGTAACCATTAAACCTAGAGATGTCATTAATCAAGCGGTATTTTATTTGTAAGCTACACGATAAGTGAAACCTATCAGTGGAATTTTGTATAAATCACACAAAGCTGATTACAGATGTTCAGGGAAGTTTTTAAGACTTTTAACCGAACGGGATCATCAGAAGCTAATTATATTATATATATATTATATATATATTATATTATATATTTAGCACGTAACAAACCGCCTGGAGTGGTGCACATGTACATTGTGAAAGGGGGAACAAAGGCAGTGTGTGAGTTGGAGGGGGGAAAATTGTGGAGGAACAGGGAGGAAAAAGCTACGACGATGCACACAGAGGCCTGCAACTTGAGCAACACTGACTTATGTTCTTCGCCATACTAAACAGCGTCCCCAACCAAAGGTGTACAGTGTTCTTTGGATCACCACCATCATAGACAGCAATACATCAGTGGTTCACACTAATGCTTAACTGCCACACAATCATGAAGAAACAGCAAACCCTATATAGAAAGAGAGAAGGAAAAAGAAGGGGACGGGAAGGGACCTAACTACTGAAAATAACTACGTC